>CAKAOI010027601.1:0-66343 GCA_916701655.1 Sebastiscus albofasciatus | reverse complement strand
CCACAGGAGTTCATGCCCCTCTGTACGCAGAGAGGAGCATCCGCATCCCTCGCCAGACTAAGTGAGACCACCATTATATAGTGAAGAGTCTTTGTGGATGGAATTTTAAGTGTGTCATGAACATTGAGGTACAGCTGATTCAACAGTGTGTCTTTTTTGTCTTTATTACAGCCATGGTTCCCATGGACGTCTGTGAGATCTGCGCCTTCGCTGCCTGCACCGGCTGCTAAACAAACCCAGCACGCCACAACCATCTTGCCCAGCTTAAGACTTGTGATTTTTTTTTTCCTCCCCCTCAAAACTATTTCAGGGAATTTCTAAAAAATGTTGCCTGCAATGATGAGATGAAGACTTTATGTTCCCTGAACACAGAGGCTCTGACTCTGGCCCATCGGGCACTTTATACATTTTAAAGTTTTAAAGCCCCAAAAAGAAAAAGAAATCAGACAAACTGAGGTATATTTTTTTGCAAACTGTTACTTTGTAGCATATTTACCACTATATTTTTCTGCTGACATTTCTTTTTTTGGTTAGTTTGTTACATTTCTATCTTATCAAGCTTTGCACTGTATACATATTTAAAAGAGAACTTCCTTTTTTTTGCATGTTTCTTCTTTTTTATTACCATTGTTTTGAATAAAAAGCTTTCATTGATAGATCATGTGTTCATTGTGCTCTTTCCTGCAAATTCACTCTATTACTGTTATTATTATTATTATTATTATTATTACTATTACTATTATTACTATTATTACTATTACTATTACTATTTGCAGTTTACTCCCAGTTGTGGAAAAAGTTGAGTTTTCAAAAATATACTTAAAGCTGCCTTAATAGAGTTTTGGCCACTAGGGGGCCGAAAACAAACAAACAAAAGCTGACAGATACAAGACCACCAACATTTCACTGGCTTATAACATTAAAATTCACACATCCAGCAGACACACATCGTATCTAGGTACTATCACTATCGCTAACTTTTCTTTTTTGTGGTTTGTTGCTACAGTGGGCAGGTGGCACAAGGGGTTCATCAGAGCTTGTTTGGCGGAAATGAAAGCGAAAATTTGCTGTGTTATTTTAGCCTAAAATGTACAGTATATATGTCCATGTTCCATGTGGTGAATAATTTATTCTATGCATCGTATCTGAACTCAGCCGTACCACCTCATTATACATTTATACTGTCAGTTCAGGGCACCAGTGGATTCTTTCTCTGCAAATCCAATCCGACACCTGCAATGTACTCCCGGACTTGCTGAAGTTAGATCATTAATGTAATTATGAGCGTACATATCTGAAGTGATATGAGTGCACATGAATATATTTGTGCAGTACATGCGATACAGTATGTATGAGCAGCGAGCGACACCAAAAAGGTCAATCCTGGTACTTTTTTTCTTGCTTTATAGGGAAATTCAAATCACTGCATTTCCTCTTTTCATTGTTTACAAAAAATATTTTTTTAAACTATGAACAATTACAATATGTTTATATTTGACCAGCTTTAGGCAATAAAAAAGTAATATTAAATAAATATGCTAATAATAATATACTAAATAAATTATAGAATAATGTCAGAAAATACAGACCTTTAGTGTGGCTTGTTAAAAATGTCTTTGTAGGGTTGTATAACAACAGAAGCAGCTTCTGTGAGCTGTGGTTATGGATTACGGGGATATATGTATTATTGACTTGCTGCTGCCTCCAATCTGATGCTCCTATAGACTTTTTTATTTTGTGCCTGTTCAGCACTTTGGTCAACTGCAGTTGTTTTTTGAATGTGCTACATAAATAAAGTTTGACTTGACTTGACTCACTCTGCACTCAGGGTCATTACAGGTCACCACACACCATTCTGCATGGTAAAGCTGGTTGGCCTCTCTCGCCTGAGCGACATAATGGTATTATTTATCTACAAAGCCCTTGTTAGTAAATGACCATATATGTCATCTGTATGCGTTGGCCCATATTAACCAGTGAGTTGTTGATGCTCCAGGAGCACTGAGCCTGCACTTCAGTCACATTTCTGTTTTATTACCTGACTCCATCTGCTCCGGCTGTTATGGTTGTATTTTTCAAGTAAACTGTTTAAATGGCATTGCCGTAAAAGAAATCTTATGTTCAGTCAAGTTACCCTGTATTTATAAAGGTTAAATAAATAAGAGATATACCAAACAAGAGAAGAAGTGTAGAACCACGCACATGCATTTTAAAGTAAACATCCATACTTGTGCATACATCCTGAAGAAATAAAAAGGTAGTAAGAAATTAAGGGGGGCAAAAATGCCCCAAGAAATCCCATAATGCCCCTAAAACCTGTGATCAAGAGATTTTGAAAAAAAATATATATACATTTTAGGCCAATATCCTAATCCTACTTTCAAATGTCTTTGGTCTGGTGCGTTAGCTAACAGTGTCAGCAAGCTGGCAGTAAATGTTAGCCACTGTAGCTAACGTTAAAGTTACAGCCTACATGTGGGTCTTGCTGACTGGAGGCTGAATGATCAGTGGGGATCAGTGATTAACATTACTGAGCTCAATGCACCAAGTGAACTAAGCTTTTAAGTCCCAAATCATTGTTTTTTAGTCTACTAACCAACTATGCAGTGCTAGATAGTCGAGACTATAATTTCATTATGCCTCAGCGCCGGCATCACGCTTTCAGATTGTCTGTCCGTACGTCTGTCTGTCCGTACCGTTCTCGTGAACGCGATATCTCAGGAACGCCTTGAGTGAATTTCTTCAAATTTAGCACAAACGTCCACTTGGACTCAAAGATGAACTGATTAGATTTTGGTGTTCAAGATCACTGTGACCTCACAAAACACATTTTTGGCCATAACTCAAGAATTCATCAGCTAATTATTATTATAATTATTACAATCTCCCAGTGGGATGAAGTGATGACATTTTGGACAGACATGGATGTAAACTGCGACTTTACTGGTTGACGGTAGCAGACAATAATTCTAGTTTCATCCACGCTCAAAACGTCAGCAGAGCTAAATTTGGGGAAATTTGTGTGTCACAAACCACACTGGACCTTTCTATTATTGATGATTAAGATTATATATAGATTTATATCCTGCACATCCTTTAATTGTCTAGTTTGGGACCAAATAGTGCTCTCATTCTCCTTTTAATATTTATTTTCCATACACCAGCTTGGTAAGTTCAAATTCCATGTTGTATTACTCAGGGAAACATAGAACAGACGTTTCTTTTGTGCCATTGATCTTTTTAAACCCAATTGTTTCCCTGGGACAACATCAGTTAAGCTTCTCTTACATGTCCTCCTGGACCTTCATAAAAGTTAAGCGTTATATGATGCATATTCAATGAAAATCAATGAAAATCTTCGAGTCTTTATTGATTTTCCAAACAATACAAGTCTAGTTACTTTAAAGTTTCTCATTAAAAGCTGATTGTCTTTTGTGTGTTTTTGAGTGACAGTGTCAGTTATGGACATTTCTTTATCACATGCAGAATATTGTGATGCTACAAATTGTACTTGAAAGTTAAAGCTCAGATATTATGTACTTTTCTAGGTTTATATTTATATTTTGGAGGTCTACAAGTAAATGTTTTCATGCTTTGTTTCTTTGCTCCAACAGTTCATTTCATCTCCTGTCTCTTTAGCCAGACAGTTTGGCCCAAAATACCAACAAACAAAGTCAGTCTCAAAGCTATAAAAAAGACATAAACAAGAAAGTTGAAGCCTTGATTTCCTATTTTAACTCAGCAGAATAAAACCTGCCAAAATTGGTTGATATTGTGACTTTGATTTAGTGCCTGAAACAATGTCTCTGAGTTCACACAGTCAGGCTACAACTCATCGTTGATAAAGGCGCTCCAGACTGTGACTCACAATGGCGTCACACATTTGACTCTTATCTGTTGTAAAACTTTGGGAAAGAGCTGCTCCTTCTCACCAAAGTTGACTTAAAGGGATAGTTCAGGTGTTTTGAAGTGGGGTTGTATGAGGTCAGTGTATTACCTACAGTAGATGAGTGTCGGCACGCCCCACATTTGAGTTACTACACGGATCCAAAGCAATGTACTGCTGTGAACGGGGTCGGCAACAAAACGTATTTTAGCCACCTAAAAGAAAGGCTCACCTAAAAAAATCAATATCAGTTTAAGTGTACACTATATTTAGAATTTTTTTTCACCGCTTTACCTCGCCATTAGGTAGCCCTTTCTGATGGGGAACTGAAGCCATTGTATCCATATGCTCTCTCCAAAGCCACCAGACTCCATTGAAAAAAACCTGTAATTTGACTTTGCAGAACACGGGAGTTGCTGGTCTACCACGGCATTGACTGGTTAGTTAGTTTGTGCTATTGAGCTTCTTTGGGGATCCTAAATCACAACTAACCAAAATCACACAATATCACAAACAAACTTACCGATCGAGGCAGCGGTTCTGCAAGGTAAAATTACTGTTTCTTTTAATGGAGTCTGGTTGCTTTTGCAAGAGCATAGATAACGGCTTCAGTTCCCGGTCAGCTATACAGTCTATGTTTCTGCCTCACAACAAGATAAACCAGCTAAAATATGCTAAATAAAGCGTACAATCAAACTGATAATGATTTCTTTTAGGTGGCTAAAATACATGTTGTTGCTGCCCCCATCCACAGCAGTACATTGCTTTGCTTCCATGTGGTAACTCCTGTCTGCTTCTCCAAACTGGGGGCGTGCCGACACTCATCTACTGTAGGTAATACACTGACTATGATAAGTACCTCATACAACCCCACTTCAAAACACCTGAACTATCCCTAACTTCTTATTTCATTGATTTGAAATTGTACATTTTAAATAAAGTTAAGTATATTTTGAACTGAAGTGATACCTGACTGTGTCAGCATTTCAAGTTTATGGGGGAAAAAAGGGTTTGCATTAAGTTGCAATAAGGTGCATATTTCTGACAGCAAATAAATAAGTTTCTATTTGCATCTGGAAAGCGTCATAACTTGCAAATATCACAGCCGTGGAAACAAGTGACCTATGTGGATCCGCTCTGCACATATTCCTCTTCCTTATCAGGCAGCCCTGTGACGAATATCTGTGGGAGAGAGAGAAAAGGGGTGAGATTTATTAGGTGGCACTGAGGCATCGGATGCGTTAGTATGAAACCCAAAGTCAATAATGAAATATCGTGCTGACGGGGGAAACAACAGAGATAGAGGTAATAAACAAATGTAGAGGATAGCGGCTATAAACTAAAAAAGAGGATCTTAGAGAGCACTTACAGTGTGCAAGCCTTTGGTTATCTTTGACCGGTCAATGTCCCCCCTACCTTTACTCTCCAGCTGCCTTTGTTACTAAATCACTCACTAAGCTGTCCAGACACCTTATAAGAGGCAGAGCAGATATACAGCGACCACAGAAGAAACTCCTCTAAACCGGGAAGCATCTTCCATCATCTGAAAATGAGAGTGCTCGGAGTCAGTGTCCTTGTCCTGGTGCTGTGTTTGTACAGAGGAGCTCTGGGTGTGCAGGTTAAAGTGAGTATCCTTGCTCTTGGAAATACTGCTTACATGTGTTTGTCTTTTCAAACCAGACTGCTTCTTTTGTTTCTGTCTTTTCACTCTGTCTTTGCTCCTTTTTTTGTATTTTCTAAATGCATCTTAGAAATAGTAGTAACAGGCACCAAGGGATCATTTTTGGAGGGAAAATCTGCATGTTGTCAGACTGATCTGAGGATGTGTTTCACCTCCTCTATCCTAAAGGTGCTACTGATAACATTATTAACATTCAGACACTAAATGTCACATTCTCCTTCCCCGTTCCATTGCATTTACTTCACAACAAGTGGTTGCCAGGCACTCCCTGTCAATCTCAGCCATTTATGCGTTTTATTCCACACTAACTGATGACCCAGAGATACCACGTGATATCAACGCCATTTTACTATTGGCTCACAAGTCTTGTTAGAAGTGGGAACTGAGCGTCAGATATCTTCTAAAGAGATAAACAAAACATTAATTTTGGACCCGCCAAATTTTTAAAAATGATTAATTCACAATCATAATATTTTTTTTCAGGAAAAGCCAAGTCTGATGCTTTATTTAAAACAAATAAATAAAATGTTATCAATAAGGCCTATAAAAGATGCATTTCAACACTACTTATTCAGTCCAGTCATGTTCTCTCTGACTATCCAGTCCTCTCTTCTGATTCAAGTGCATTGTAACTCTTCATTCCCATTACATGACTAGTACTGCACGCTCTCTTTCTCAGTCTAGAGCACCTCCACTTGATTGTGGATTTCTGTCTTTCCTAACAGCTCTTCTTGTTCCTCCTCCACCAGGTTGGAGATAGGAGCTTCCCCTTGGAGGCCGTGAAGCAGCTGAAGGAGCTGATGGATTTAGACCACACCGTTAACCCTCGCCTCGCTGAGACCAGCGCTGTAGCCGTCTGCACCAACCCTGTCCTGCCGCAGGTCTTTCGGCCAGTGTGTCAAGGGAGGGGAGCGGGCGTTGTTTTCTCCAAACTGGGTAAGACTGAGCAAAGGAGAAATTAGCAAATGACAAATATGGAAATGTTGTAGGGCATCAGGGTTATTTCTGCACCAACACATTCAGGGATCATATCACAGTGTGGTCCTCTCACATCTCCTTCTATTGAGTTGAAAACATCAAACACAACAACAACAACTTGTAATATTTTCTAACTGCACTAAGCCCCAAAGACATTGGTTCCTAATGAAGACATACATCTTTACAAACAGGTACAAAATATGAATTTTCATTTTTTAAAAGGCTAAATAATTTCTTAAAACAGCTGGGCTCTGTAGTTTTTAGGAAACATTCAAACCCAAGCCGGAGTAAATACTGCTTTTGTTTGGGCCTATTTTCAGGTGGATTAATACACATTTGGTGCAAAACTTATTATGTTCATTATAATAAAGGAACATGTCACCCAGTCCATTGGTGTATAAACTTGTGTCAATTAATTGTTGGTTTTGGTCTTTTAATCGGATTTGATAATAATAAAACATAGAATATCACCAATCATATCTTTTAACTAAGAAGCTGCGGCTAAAAAGCAACGCCATTTTGCTCTGAGCTTTCACACCACAAACAAAGGCTTCAACCAATCACGCTGTTTGGATATATCCAATACGTACACTAAAGTCTTGAACAACACGGAGGCTCTGTAGTCCGAACCAAGACAGCAAACTTTATTACTCCTTTCAACCTTGACAAAGGCAGAGCATACCAGATCCACACCTTCCATTCTTACCTTTCACAATAAAAGTCCTAGACATATACACTGCGTAACTGTTGTGTGCAAATTCACTCCGAGCATTTCGCTAAAAGGAACCGAATCTATTCAGACCTTTTACTGAAAGTGTTGCAAAATATTCACATGAGAGTATTATTCATATTTATTCATCACGCCCACGGTGTGTAAAGGCATTGAAACAGGGGAAACTGTTGGTCTGGATCTTCTCAAAGGTCATACAATGTGCCCACCAACACCCTTAAAGCTCGCTTATCAATGAGTTATATCTGAGTTGTTTAATTTGCACAACAATCCATACCAACATGTGAGTCGGATCGAAGGACTTTCAGCAAGAAAGCAAATAAGCAAATGTCTTATATTCCTTTGATGACCAACAGTGAGTTCAGTGAGCATCAATGTCAACATTTGGCTTTTGTCAAATTCAAACAGTAAACAATCTCACACGGGCTCTCAGAGACGCTATGTAATCAACAGTTTTATTATTCAGAACATGCGCTCGCTCTCTGACTCGAGATTAAAGACAAACTAACAACAGACGCAGGCTTCAGTTATTTTGCTCAAATGGATTCCTCACATCCACTGTGTACACATTGTATTATACACGTCCTGCTATTGCTGCACCATAAAGTGGCTCTGGAATGATAATGCCAGACAAGAGGCCTATGAAAGGTTGTTCAAATAGTCTTTAGGGGCCATTAAAGCTCATTAGACACAGACGGCACCCTTGTTGCTGTACTGAGACGGATACGGATACAGATCCCATTATCAATATTAGCAGCATTTCATGAAACTGAAAGGCTGGCCCTTGGGTGGTACAAAAACACATTTTAGGTCAGATGAATATTTATGGTTCTTTTTTTTTCTTGCATTTTCCAGTGTTTATCATCACGTCTTTGGATCCCTGTGAAATATGTGCCAACCCCTCCTGCTTTGGGTGTCTGAACTGAGGACTGCCATCTGCTAGACACACAAACACATAGACTGAGAGCCTCTGGGGCTGTCGTACTCCATAGTCCTTCTACATTTATATGTATGAGGCATCCATGGACACCGGCAAAATACATCCTGTCACCTAGCAACCAAGCCACACAGGCCTCAAGGCTCAGAGGTCAGCATACTCATGTACATTTTAATAGATACATAAAACTTATTCACTGGTTATTATGAGTTTTGGTAGAGGCTGTAGGCTATGTAGACCCTTTGTCAGTAAAGGGTCAAAGCAGAAGGTCTGTCATGTTTGAATATTACTTTGTTGTCTTCAACTTTCTTTCATATTGAAGTTTTAATTTATTGCGTCTGATGCAGCTTCTTGATAATAAAAATATGTATCCTTTGCATCCTTGAAAGCAGTTTTTACTTGTAGTTCTAAGAATACACACACACACACACACACACTTACACACACACACAAACGGAGTATGCTGTTTCAAAGCTACTAAATGGGAAAATAAATAAATAAAGTAAAGGACGTTGACTCTATAACAAATGGGTGAGAATGGAAACTGTCACTCAAAAAAAATATTCTTGGCCATAAACGTGAATCAACATTTTTAAGTAAAATGTAACTATAATATATGATATCAAAAGTTGATTTATTCAAAATATTAAACATAACGTAAATATGCTTATCATGAACTGAATGTAAACAAATCGAGTAAACTTTATTTTACCAGATCCTAAAAGTGGGCTATTTGTATGTGCAAGAGTAAATCTGACAAAGTTATTTAAAGGTGCTAAATTTGATATCCAGAGCGTTAATATAGCAGCAAACAACTATTTGCTATGTAAAGATATAGAGGAGTAATGTCTACCTGAGCAGAGAATGAAGTCACTCTCCCTCTGGATGTGTCTTAATCAGAGCTTCTCCATGGTTTGTTTACATAAGACCGGCAGCACATGTTCGTGCATGTGAGCGTGCCCCACTGGCTCGCTCACTGCCCTCATACAACGATTACAGCTGATAACGCGTCCCGACTGAACTCACCGTCCGGTTTCCCCTCAGGTAAACACTGTTAGCTCTGTCAGCACTGTTGCTGTTGTTTGCACTGTCAGCGCTGTTAGCACCATTAGCCACCAGCCCAGCCTTTTCCATGTTGAGAGCCATGGGGAGGCAATCCCTCGGCTCACAATATCGAATATAGCACCTTTAATTTATTCACTCTGACTCAACATGATTGCATTAAATGTGACCTTTTACATTGAACTCAAGCAATTAAATTAGATGGAAAATGTATGCTACATATAATTGAAATAGCCCACCTAAAAGTCAACGTTTTTGTCATTATTGAAATAAAATATTGTCCATTAAGAAGATGAATCACTGAATTAAAAAAAAAAAAAGGTTCACACACTGTGCTGCAAAGCCGACAACCCATCTGTGTAGGCAACACTCAACACATCCGATTCATTATAATGATTCAAATGAACCAGCTCTGAGCTGTAGTGGCAGGGCGAGAGGGTGTTGTTTGTGTTGCCAGTGAAGTGACGATGGATATATTCAGTAACCTTTCACATGGCTCTAATATCATATGTAGGAAAATGTCATCTGGCAGGACTGCCAAGCAGAGCAGCTAATTTATGGAAGAGCCATCAGGAATGTGCATTACCGACATCAGACATCAATATGCATGAAGTCAGTGACCTGCTTTCCGACCCTCTGTGCTTCACAGCCATCAGGTAGCAGATATGGTCATCACTCATTGCTCTACTGCCTGCATTGTGTTTATCTATAAACCTTAAATGATGTGAGTTTAATGAATCAGTTAATGGACTGGTCTAATGAAAGGGAACAAACTCAACAAACTCTAATCCTTGGTGGCTGATGTGTGTTTCCCCTCCATGATGTACATTAACATAATTAGAAATAAAACAATAATTTCCTTTTCTTTTTATAATTACTATTATATATTTGTATATGCTATATATGTATATAGGCCAACATATTTATTCACTTTTCTGTTTTAACTTTTTCCCCCTCTGTTACTACCCTGTTTTGTTTTGTTTTGTTGTTTTGATGTGTTGTTCTATACTCCTACTAAATACTTAACAAGTGCAACTATTTCATTTTATTATTACTCTTGTATTCTTGTAATATTATTGTTTGTTTTTTTTGTTATGTGTGTTTTTGTTTTTTGTTTTTTTAACTCTATTCTTTCTTTTTATTATTATTATTATTATTATTATTATTATTATTATTATTATTGTTTATTTGTAATGTTGAAGTTTTTTTCTCTAGTGTACTTAATGAATTTGTCTATAAGCTCCTCTACTTAAAAATTGGTTTATAAACTATTGGAATTACGAACTGTAAATTGCATATATGAAAACAACCTTGAAAAAAGGGAAAAAATAAAGTATGTAAGTGCAACTAAAAATTTCAATAAACAAAGTTTAAAAAAAAAGACAGTTAAAAAATCCTTGAACAAAACACAATAACAAAAAAACAACTAAGGACAAATTGGATGAAGCACAATACAAAAAATAAAAAATGGCGAAACAATTCTATGTTTAAAAAGATGAAATTTTCTAAACAGTAACAGAGAGACACAGCAGCATTAAAACGAAGGCTGCAGTATAGGGAGGGAGACCTCTTGACTCAGACTCTTCTTGACAACGGATGACGACCTCTGGTGGTTGTCAAGTGACGTAACAACCAGGTGTCCAACGCCTCTGTTAATGAACTGTCGAAGGATTTCACACATTTCAGGTAAATATGTACCTAAAGCAGGGGTCAGGGGTCAGCAACCTGCGGCTCTTTAGCTCCTCTCCAGTGGCTCCCTGTGGATTTACAAAAATGAAATGAATAACTCTTTTTTTGTTTATATTTTCATTTTTATTTATCATTGTTGTAGGTCTATGGTACGATTACGGAGTATTAGGGCCACATAGAGGGAAAAAAATAAATCTGAGATTTAGAGAATAAAGTCGTAATATTACAAGAACAAAGTCATAGATTTTATGTGTTATTTTATTTTTTTCTTGTAAAGTTATGACTTTAATCTCGTTATATTACGACTTTTTTCTCATAAAGTTATGACTTTAATCTCGTTATATTCCGACTTTTTTTCTCGTAAAGTTATGACTTTAATCTCGTTATATTACGACTTTTTTTCTCGTAAAGTTATGACTTTAATCTCGTTATATTACGACTTTTTTCTCGTAAAGTTATGACTTTAATCTCGTAATGTTACGACTTTTTTCTCGTAATTATGACTTTATTCTGTAAATCTCAGATGTTTTTTCCCCTCAACGCGACTCTTTTGCTCAAATGTTTTCATGTTAATTGTTGTTTCCATTCAGTCTGCAGTTTACAGACAGTTTGGTCCATTCAGGGTGTCCTACTGCAGTATAACTTGAAATGAGACAAATGATGGAGAAGACATAATCTGGCAGAAGGAAAACCTATGTGATCAACCATACAACAGACCTTGGTATCGCCTGTGAACAATTTTCTGAGTGTACGTGAAGGCACCACGCGGCTCGTTGGTCTAGGGGTATGATTCTCGCTTAGGGTGCGAGAGGTCCCGGGTTCAAATCCCGGACGAGCCCAAATTTTGTTTTTTCAGAAAAAAAAGTTTGTTTTTTTCCTCAAGCATGCTTGCTCAGTGTTGCTGAGTGCTGTTGTTGAAATTGTTGTGTGTTTTTTTTTTTTGTTCTTCCTCTTTGAGGTATTTATTTATTTTGTGACAGGGAGAGGGGTTATAATTTAAGAGGAAAATTTAATTTTAAAAAGCCTTTTGTTCGTACAACAAAGAAGAGTATGTGTATTTCAGTCTGTGGGGTGAATTTGTGGAATGGGTTGAAGAGGAGCACAAACATAAATCACTTTAAAAAGCTATACAAAAAAGATATTTTTGGGAAGTATATGGTTGAGGAAGAGTTGTGATAAGGGTTGGTTTATATCTACTTTTTAACTCCGGATGGATATGTGGGTTGTAAATAAACTTGGGATGCTGTTCATATATTTAATTTGGGATGTAAATAAATCTGGGATAGTTTATATATTATATTATATTATCATTCTATGATATATGAGTTATTAGAGGGAAATATAGTTTTACTTCTACCTACTCCTTTTCGGACACTATTATATGTTCGAAATAAAGTCATTCATTCATTCATTCATTTTGTCTTATCTTTTATTTGTTTTCTTTGTTAGATATGTGAAATACATGAACTAAACATTTCATTGTATAATTTAATTATGAATATTGTTAGTCTGACTGTATGTGTATATATGTATATATGTATATATGTATATATGTCTATATGTAAAATTCAATACAAATATTGTTTAAACAAGGGAATGGTGCAGATTGGCAATAAGTTAACTCTCAAAACCAACATACTCATATGCAGTGCCAAAGCAAACATATAGTATGAATGAAAAGGTAGGTAAACTAATCTGAGTATACAGGTAAAATTGTTGTTAATCCCCAAATTGTTGTTAATCCCCAAATTGTTGTTAATCCCATAAAATTTCCCCTGGTATTTCCCATTAAGTAGCTTTAACTTTGCTAAAAGCATTCTGTAAAGCAGTATCTCATGTATATTTGTTCCAGCTCTTCATTGAAGCTATGATGTTTGAGTGAAATATTCAAACCCCAGACACAAGACAATCACTTACTGTACATCCATTGATAGAGTTACGTTTTATTGTATGCATGCCTGTCCCAGGATTTACTCATAAACTGATGTCACTCATTTGCACCAAATCCATCATCACAAAACTGAAAGTTAATCTTGATTTCAACATGTTGCGTTCGACCTCTTACACTTCCCCCATTCTCTCCATTGTGTGCCAATCTTCATACATTTCAACAGGTTAGTGAAAGCACCAATAGATGTGTTAATTGACCGTTAATGCTAAAGCCCATGGTAAAATTGTTGTTAATCCCTTAAGATTTCCCCTGGTATTTCTCATTAAGCAGCTTTAACTTTGCTAAAAGCATGCTGTGAAGCAGTATCTCATGTATATTTGTTCCAGCTCTTCATTTAAAGCCTGAAAACAGAGCCATGAGGAGGTGCAGAAGTCTAGTTATCTCTCAGAACACTTGAATTACAATATGCTGAAAGGTTATTATGGCATTTTTGCCCAATGCATCCAAAAAGATACCTAAAATAGGAAGTTAGGTACATAAATACAAACAATAAACAAAAGAAAGTTTCTGAAATTATTAGTCGATTCTTTTTTTTAATTTTTTATTTAACCAGGCAAATCATTAAGAAGAAATTCTTCTTTACAGTGGTGGCCTGACGATAAATGGATTATTCAATCAACAACAGTTCTGATAGTAAATTAAAGTCGTTTATCAAGCAAAAAATGCAAAACATTCATTTTCCAGCTTCTCAATGTGAATATTTTCACATTTCTGACATTTTATAGAATAAATGATTATAATACTAAATAGATTTATTAATGACAAAAGTAATCATTGCCCTAAAATGACTTTGTGGAAAACAAATAAGTACAGTTACAGCTAAGTCGGGTACTTACTGTATATTTTTATATATTTCAGAGGAAAATATTTTACTTTTTTATATATTTATTTGATAGCAATAGTTACTTTGCAGATTAAGACTTTCTAATACAAAACACATGATCTGCCGTTAAATGAAATATGATGCATTGTCATATGTTGCATTAACCAGCACTATATAAAGTAGTTAAAATAAGGCACCTTTACCAGCTCCAACATTGAAATCTCCCTTAAACCCTTTATAATCATAATACAATGACATATATATAATAATATAACTATATGAGAACGATCATTATTCCAAAATGAGTACTTTTGACACCCTGGTACATTTCAATACTTGTGTACTTCAGTCCAGTGTGCTCATTCCTCTCAAAACCCACCAGAGGGCACAATTCACTAAACTATTTTTTCTACATTATGCAGACTTCATGGCATGCTGGTAGCATATGGATATACCCTCTGCATAAATGTATTATTTTCATGTAATGTTGTAAAGAGTTAACTTATGTATTCATGTTGAGAAGCGTACAACTTGACAATGCATACTTACAAAGTTCATGACAATCCTTGTCCTGCTCCCTTCCCCAAGAAGCTATGATAAATAGTGAGATTCCATGTGACGCATTTCTTAAGTTATTTAATCTCTTCCCTTTCTGGAAGAGGAGTGATTTCGTTTTTATAGCTTGTCTGCAGAGAAACCATCCCTCCATCCCTTATTTGGTCACTTATCCTGTTCATGGTTCAGCTGCTGGAGCTCATCCCAGTACGCACTTTGAGAGAAGTATGTTCACAGTCTATGTTAGGGCCAACAAACATATAGACGGACAATCACATTCACACCGAAGATTTAGTTCCAACGTCACCCAACGTGCGTGTCTTTGGACGGTGGGAGAACATGTAAAGTCCACACAGAAAGGCCCGGCGGGTTCAACAAACCCTCAGACGTTTTGTTGTCAGGCGATAAGGGAGACCAAGTGAAAACATGTGTGAAGTCTTTTAGGTTTACACAGCCCTGAACGCCTGGACGCCCACTTCTGTCACCCCCACTTATCTCCTTTGAAGGACTTACTGTACAGCCATTGATAGTTATGTTTTATTATTTGCATGCCTGTCCCAGGATTTACTCATAAACTGATGCTACTCATTTGCAGCAAATCCATCATTACAAAACTGAAAGTCTTGATTCCAACATGTTGAAATTTTTTTTTTCTTTTACACTTCCCCATTCTCTCCATTATTCATACATTTCAACATATTACGGAAAGCAACACTAGATGTGTTAATTGACCTTTAATAGTTTCCCGTCACGGGCTAGATTGTTTAAATCCTGAAAACAGAGCCTTGAAGAGGTGCAGAAGTCTAGTTTTCTCTCAGAACACTTGAATTACAAAATGCTGAAAGGTTATTATGAAATTTTTTCCCAATGATGCCAAAAATATACTGCCTACTGAAGCTTTAAGTAAAACAATATGGAGTTTTGCTCCGCATCCTCTAACGCAACTACACTCCTGTTTCCAGAATTATTTACTGGCCGCCATTTTCTCTCAAGTGCCAGATCGGTACTGCGCATGTGCATCTCTCAACAGAGATAAGAAGAAAACGAGATGGCTCACTCCTTAGCTATTTCCATCGTCATAGATTTACTAGCCCAAAGTGGCATTTTACTTGCCCTGGGCAAGCGGGCAATCCTTCTTGTTGAGCCATGAATGGGTTCTTGATTTCAGACAGAGGTGGATAAAGCAGGCTTCTCATTTCTAGCAACTTTTCATTATCGGCTAATGTGCTTATTACTTTCTCGATTAACTGTTTGGTTTATAACATGTCAGAAATGTCAGTGAAAAATTCTCATCAGCATTTGCTAGAGCCTAAGGTGATGTATTCATATTGTTACTAGTAATGTTACTAGACTAATTTTAAAATACAATCCTGTAAAAGGGCTCTTAAATATGCTCTTAATGGCTACATACAGTATGGTGTTGTGCTAAAAAAAAAAAAGAGACTGAGGCTAAAGCTGCATGTCTCAAGCAAAAAGTCAGCATCCTCACCAGTTGATTATCCATGTAGTGAGTCCTGATATCATAGGAAAGGAAGAATGTAGATCAGACTGTCAGTCTTACTGTGTAGATGTTCACTTTACAAGAGAAAAGACTCTCAGGATGAGGACTAACCAATATGTTTTGTGAATGTAATGCTATCTCGGGCAACGTTAGCAAATGTTGCTGGAGTGTAAACTTGCACTGATCCAAATGTAATGGGAAATATACTGGCTTGTGTGACATGTCGACCTTGTTCCTCTGAAATGGAAATGTGGTGAGCTGACCCCGAAAGCACACTTTGCCTTTTTACCATATATGTGTATTTTTGTTTTCACACCTGTTTTGCAAATGGGTCTAGACTAGATTCTGTACGTGTGAGTGTTCTTAAAATCAATTCACTTCTGTAAGCTAAGTAACCACATTCTGCTTTGTTTGGATAAATAGAAGCGTCACCGTTATTTGCGTGAATAGACTTGCAGACTTGCAGAACAGACTTGCAGACTGTACAGACTTGAACTGACTTGCAGACTGTATATGCTCTGTGTGAACAACCATTCTTGCAAGAATAAATAAGACAAATACATTTATTGTTCCAGTATCTTTATTGACAGTTCTCATCTATTAAGGTATCAGGAACATTTCCAACACAATATAGTAGTGAAAAACTACAAGCTGGATGTGCTTGTCTTAACGGGTCTTTTTTTAACATAGCCTGTTTAATCACCAGTGGAAAACCTCCGGGTGTGAATAGTGAAGCCAATGCTGAAGTGCCTTAAACATTGTAAACATGAGTTTATGGTCTCAATCGCTAGTTTCAAGTCTTCTTCAATACAGCATGATGTTCATTTAGTAAATGATGGTCCCATTTAGAGTCAAATAGACCATAAAGCAGGGGATGCTTTAGGGCGTGGCTACCTTGTGATGTCAGGTCGCTACCACGGCGTTGTCCGGTCTGGGAGTTATCCATGTTTTCGTCTTAGAACCTTAACCCTTTCACAGTGTGTTTTCAGTTCATGAAAGTTATTCAGCGTTCACTTGTACTTCACCTCCACCCTCTTGTGTCACTTCAGGTTGCAAATAACCAAGATGGTGACAGCTAAATACCAAGATAACAACGACCAAAATGCCGAACTTGAGGCTTCAGGACGGCAGTCCACAAACCAAAGGGTGACGTCACGGTGACTACGTCCACTTCTTTGATACAGTTTATGGTAATCACACATACACTGATACACTAATACAGTTAGGTAATGAAATGTACCTTGCCCTTGGAAGTAACAATTACTGTAGCGGACAGGCTAACAGTTGCATCTTAAATCAGAGCAGATAAACACGCCCTCTTTACACTTTTGCTCCTGAGTTTTCACAGCTTCAAGGTGTTTAGAAATCCACAGTGACAGGCCTGATCAACGTCTTTCTTATCTTGTCACCCGTTGTGGTCATGGATGAATTATCTTGGCAGGCTTAATTTCAAGTAGGTTGTTGAAATAGACATTTCTCTCCTTCACTTAGATATCAAAACAAACCTAAACCTGACTGGATGAACGCACCACTCGCTGAGCGCTCCATTGATTTCTGTTTCTGAATTACAAACTGGAAAAACATGCTGTTCTGGAAATGTCAAATTCAGAGTGTGAATTATATGGGCCATGCAATTACTAAATCGTCTTCCACTTGAATGCTGCCTGACAGTCTGACTGAGCGAGGCTACATATATCTCCCAGTGTAAGCTTTGCCTCTACATAGCAGCCTTCAAATCATTTCAATGATTTACTCTAGTGGTCATCACCAATAGGCCAGCGTCTACACTCTTCAATTTCAAATTGTCTAAATCAAATAACAGAAGATTCTAGATTTTTAGTGTTCAAATTCCATTTATGCTCAACTGCCACATTTTGGTATTGAAGTTTTTCTTTTTGTTTTTCTTGCCATCAAGTGTTTTAGAGAGTTTAAGGGTTTGCGGTGAACTTCAGCACAGATAAGTGTTCCAAAGAAAAAGTGAATCAGTCAAACGTACTCACCACATTACTTTCCAGGGAACTCAATGTGAAATTCTTGTTCTAAGCTTCAGTCGTTAACTTTCAGCTCCGAGTCTGATGTCGATAGGGCTGCTGCTGTTACTTTTCATTATCAATTAATCTGCTGATTAAAGATAGAAATCGATTAAATGAGAAAGTTTGCTCCGGCCGGTGGGCGGGGCTTGGTTATGGCTAAACTGTTTTCTCATTTTACAGCTAAACAATACACTAAAATATGTTTCTGAATACATTTGAGGCAAGAAGTAGACAGTACAGTAACAGAATATTGATTCATATTTGATCAGCGCTGCCTAGTTTGACCGTTTAATCAGAGTTTGTGGGCAGTGATTGACAACTGCGTTAGAGAATGCTCAGCTCTGATTGGTTGTTTTTGTTCGGGTGCGATGGAAACTTGCAGATGCCATTAGGAGAGCTAGGAGGACACAGAGGAACAGGATTTTTTTTCACAGATTATCTGTCTCATGCACTACTGTCAGGATATAGTGACCGTTTTATAAAAATCCATTTTTATCATAAGTTACCGACTGCAGGTTTAACATTGAAATTTCAAACCGCTAATACATAGTAAATCAGCGGCAACTTTGTTCTTTGGGAGCGTACCTCGCTCTTAAAAGATTTATCCAAAGGAAAGTTTTGCAACAGAACCACCACCCAGTCTGGAGGAGGATGTTTGTGTCTTGAATAATAATCAGAGCTGTCTGACAAATGCTGCTATCACATCAATCTGACATGTTTAGCCGCGTTGGAAATGTTAACTGACATGAAGGTTGTTTATTACTAGAGCAGCAGCATAATCCTCAAAAAGACATTTGTTCCTATCGGTTCCCACGGTATAACAAAACACAACACAGAGATCTCTCCTTGATGTATTGTGACTCTGAAAAATGAAGTCATGAATAAAAGCAGTGAAGGTGAGAAAGTGACACTTTACAGCTTAAGATAAAAAATGTGACTTTTAATATCCACTGATTAAATCATAGCAAATAAGCCTTATTTTTTTTAAAGAAATTCTATCCTGCTGGATCACCTTGTTTGGAGGACTGTATCTGTGAATACATATTAATTACACAAAATCAAAACAGCTTATTGCACTTTGTAATGTTGTTCCCTGTTCGAATAAAAAGATGTATACGTACTAGATCGTCCTTGCTTTGGAGACATTAGATAACATGTTTCTTTAAGTTAGAAATTGAACCCAGTTCATCCATATAATGTGTCAGGTCAACTGACATGACAGACAAACAAACTTCACCCTGTCAATGATCGGCATGAGCAACCATTAAACCCTTGTTTTGTTTGGCCGGCTGAGACGTCCTGCTACAGTACTCAAGTTTCAAGGACATAACACAAGAAAAGGAAACATAAGCATCCGTATACGCTGGAATCAGTACCACCCAAATTCTCCCAGTATAAACAGTTGTTCTCTTTTCCGGCAGAGGTCTCAATAACAGAAGATTTTCTTCCCAGAACATGATGTGACTGGGAAGACATCTGAGATGACATAAGGACACAAAGTGAGACAGAGAGAGCTCTTTTGTGTTTAACATGAGGTGAACCCACCAGTCAGACAAACAAGTATCAGTTTTGAGGTAGAAACTGAGGTAATATCTCTGAATGACTTTCCATTTCTCTCTTTATATGTTTTCTTTCTTTCGTTTTTAGCTACATTAGCGAGATGGGGTAATGTTTACAGCCGCACTGCTTTTCAGCAAAATCGTTGGTCCTCCTGTAATTTAATTTCCATCCGTAGCGACATCCCTGTATTTTGAAGTGGAAGTCTTTTGAAAGTCTTTTGAAATTTGATTTTTGTGTGAAAATGTTGTGGAAAAAAAAAGTGCTAACCTCACAAGAACCAATATGATGACAGAAAAACTTAAAGCCATCAGGAGAGCAAGACCCCATAAAAGCTCATAAATGGGCTGTTGTAATGTCAGTAGATATACTTCGTCTTTTGAGCCCTGTTTTGTATATTTGTTTTTATTTTGGCAAATTGGCATCATTAATAATATGCTGAATCCGCTATTTGATACAAATTTGGTTCCCATGGTTCTAATCTCTGAAAACGTAAAAATATAAACAATTTAAAGAAAGGAAATCAAGGAAATCGCTTATTTCTTTCTGTATATTTACTATCTTTATATCTCACCGTTTCTGGCTCTGTTTCCCTCCACCCCTATTTTTCACTGTAGTCAGGGGTTAATCCCATTTTATAGCCAGATGGAGAGATAGGAGGTCTTGGGTTCAGCAGCATGGGATTACCTTCTGATCAGAAATATGTTTTGTAACTGATACTTAAAGTTTCTGTATACATTATCCAAAGCATTAATATAGCAGCAAACAACTATTGTCTATGTAAATATATAGAGGAGTAATGTCTACCTGAGCAGAGAATGAAGTCACTCTCCCTCTATGTGTGTTGCAATCTGAGTTTCTCTACGCTTTGTTTACATAGCCGGGTCAGCCGTGCGTGCCTTTTAGTACATGTTCATGCATGTGAGCGTGTCGCACTGGCTACGTTCTGCACTGCTCTCATACAGTGGTTAACACTGATAACGGCAGCTTCGCAAAAGCGTAGCGCCCACCCTCCAGTTCCCCCCTCAGGTAAACACTGTTGCCGTTGTTTGCACTCTTAGCGCTGTTAGCACCGTTAGCTGTGAGCAACCGGCTCAGCCGTCACCATCTTGAGAGCCGTTGAGAGACAATAGATATGCTCTCAATTTTGCGTATAGCACCTTTAATAATGGCCTCTTACTTTCCAACGCACTCTTGCTTTGACAAGCTAGATGAGAAGAAGACGAAGACACAATAGTTTGTAGGAAATGAAGTTGATGAGAGAGACACAGACTTGATGAAGTCTGTAAAACCATAATCTTGCAGTGTCCAAAAAATTAAATCTTCGGGGGCCAAGTGGTTAATTACGAGCGGATGTCTGCCAGAGGTTGTTGAGTTTCTATACTGTCATTGTTAGATCCAGTCCGTTGAAGGGAGGGATATACGTAATTATTAACCCTCGAGGTTTTTTAGGAATAAGTGGATCACAACAGTCATTCATTACCACACATCAAAGAGTCCTCTGTTTCAGCAGATACCAAGCAGCCATTCATATGCTGCCATCGTGAACAAGCATGACAACAAGCTATCTGCTCTAATGAAGAGTAACCAGACCTTCTGTTAATTGCCATGTAGCAAGGCAAAGGCCCCAAATATTGCGTTTTAATTGGGGGCATTATCAACAGTAGCAGTTTGTTGGCGAAGGGATTTGGGTTCAGCAATCAGGTTAATTGGATATTAACTGTACTTGGCAAGTAATTCTCTTCTACGATCATCAGATGAATGCGGCACTTTTGAGACATCAGCCGTAGTATGATGCTCAGCTGAAGTCGGCTCCGTCGCAAAACAAATCTAAAAGCCAGCAATCCGGACATTGTGACATGTGTGATTACTCAAGAGGAAAACAGAGGTGTTGAGGGGGCGCTTATATGATTGTTTTTTTAGCCATGCCTGTCTCAAGGGAATTGCTATGTTTTATCAGTTCATAGGACACATCAATGTTGGGTCATGATGAACAACTCTTCATTCTGTGACCACCTTGCTGCTGGTTGAAGCCAGATCCGGCGGTCCCATCTGACAAACTGCCAGAAAATGTCATGTGCAAGATTAAAAAAGATGCTGTCCTGTTTTAGTTTATCCTCTCTAGAAACCCCTAAGGGATTGATACGGTAAAGCTGGATGAGACCAGAAGGTCACTTCATCTATACCGGATAAAACCACTAAGCCACAACCTGCGGTATTATCACTCGATTGTTACATACAAGGGCTGAAGAACAAACAAAAGAGTGTTGCAAGCAGGCATTGACTCAAACTCCGCTTTTCCTATCATGTAGGATAGGTGTAGTGGAAAAACATGTTGATTCACCTAAACAGTGGAGACAGTGATTTATAGGTTTAGTTTTTCATTTCCATTGTAATAGTTTATACGGTTTAGAATACCAAAGTGATGATGCAAACCCTAGTATGTGTGTTGCTGTCAAAATATAGATGTTTTCTCCATTAGATTAGACAGCTTTATTCAACCCTGTCTCCTACAAAATGCTGTTCCCAGAAACTACACTGCATCTTAATTACGTTTCGAGAGAAACATATTTTCTTCTGGCTTACAGTCACACTTTTAAACAGTTTTAAACACATGGTTAATGTCGTAAAGTGAAACAAAACAAAACATGCAACAAAATGACACCAATGCTTAGGCACCAAAACTACTTGGTTAGGTTTACACATCACAGCTTGGCTTAAAATGACTACGAAATAGAAACAAAACAAAATAAAAGACTCAACAAAACTACTTTGTTAGGTTTAGGCAACAAAATTACTTGGTTAGGTTGGTTGGTAAAAAAAACATCTCAATTTAAAAAAGTGAACGTTGACTTTTAGTTTCACACGGGACATGAACAGCGGTCTCTTGGGCGAAAGCCTGGTGTTTGTTAACCCATCCAGGCGTTATCAGTCGTTATAAGCCCCATAGATGTGAGCCAGTAGGGGCCTACTACACACAATAATAGGTTTTATCATCTATTGATATGGTACATCACCAAAAGAAGAAATAGAACATGACAGCAACCTCTATAGCGACCGTAGTAATTATGACAGGAACAGAAGTGGAAGTGAGGCGCTGTAGTATAGACAGTATGAAACACTATGGGCTGGAGGTTGGGAACGATGGATGGGACACAAAACACAGGGGAAACCAATAATGTGTAGTTGTCTTTGTCTTCATAAGTGTTAAGTTTCACTTTTTAAACGTAGTTATTTGAAGCCAAAACACAATGTTTCACCCTAAACTTAACTAAGTGGTTTTGTTGCCTAAACCTAAAGAAGCCTATGCAGTTTTATAACATGTTAGAACGTGCTGCTTTTAAGTTTCGCTTTCACTTTTACAGCATAGTAGGCCCCCAATGACCCACATCTATGATGCTTATAGTGACTGATAACGCCTATTTAATGGCCTGATAACAGTCAAATTGAGTTCCTTCGCGGACAATCATCACAAACATATTTGTGATACATCAAAAACAAACATAATATGCAAAATACGTTTCCCTCACAATGCAGTTTAGTTGTAGGGGAATGTAATTTTTAGGAGACCAGGCTGGCTTTATTACATTGTGCCTTGTGTTACAGTGTGTAATTAAATGGTATGTTATTGTACTGATGGTGTATGCAACAGGATGGTACTAATCTTAATGAATTTAGTAGAAATCGCCAGTCTTTAGTGGGAATGTGAACTCCTTCCAGCAGGAAATCCTTCTTCCTGCACATGTGATAGATATCCCCTGAGCTTATATACAAGACTCTAACAAGTCTCATTAGATTTCTATCTGTCCTGGTTAATGTATTGCAGTGACCACTATCCGGCTTAAAAAGCTCATTAAAGGTTAACTTGGCGTCCTCTCTCCCACTGGGTTTTTCAAGGTACAGGGAAGGGAATAGCACTTAGCTCACTGTGTGGATCAACTTATGCATGCAGCTGTGGTGCTGTGGAGGAGTCAAGATGCTCGGTGGGGGAGGTGAGGGACCGCTATAAAAGAGAGGGCAGAGGGGATGTGTGTGAGCCAGGAGACTACAAAAGAGATCTGCTTTCATTCAAAGCTTTGCTTTCAGGAAACGTAAGAGGAAAGAAAGTTGGCGCAGGCATAAAGCATACAAACCGAACAGAAAGAAGTCTTGGAGGAGCTAACAAGTTTTGTTGAACAGTTGTTTTCGATTTGACATGGGTGACTCTGGTAATATTGTTACAGCTTTGGTACTCTCATTAATCCAAATTTTAACTGTGTCTATCCATTGTGTCTTTTTTTTTTAATTTTGTACATAAACTATTAATTTTAAATTTTTTTATTTTCATCTTTGTCGACAGGAATCTAAAGAAAACTTTTTTTTTAAATGCAGAAAAATTTCATTGACGTTCTGCTCACAGCTGCTCAACGCATTGCACTTAAAGGATAGTGGAGATTTACTAGCCAGTCACCATCTTAAAAGTAAAGTATTTCCTTTCTCGGTCTTGAAAAGGTCATGCATGCCTTTTATAATATGTTCTGATTATTACAATTCATGGTAATCAATGTTCAACACTCCCGAACTTGTACTGGTACAAAATGTAGCCATAAGGCTTTTGTCTTTATTGGTCAGCGGGGCAGCCACTCTTATTCCAGTGTTTCTACTACTGTTGCTGCTTCTAACTGCTTCTGCTGTTATTATTTACCATCCAGTGGCATCTACTGTAATGCAAGCTAAGAAATAAGTTGTTTGTCAGTGGCTCTAAAACATAGACTGTATATAAGTAGTGGAAGTGCTGACATCACCCATTGGTTTGTGGACTGCTGTTTTGAACCCTCAAGTTCGGCATTTTGGCTGTCGTCATCACAACGGTGTGTTCCTGTCCACTGCCCATTTCAACACCCCATTGCCACATATGAAACAAATTGGCACACAAACAGCCTTCTGCAGCCATGGAAGCAAGCAAACGAACTGGATCAACTGAGACAACATTAACGTTGAGTTCTACCTGATCTGAAAAGCCTCGGCACATCTCTCTGTGCTCCGTGTGCATCTGGGTTATCAAGGCAGCGAGTATTTGAGACCATAGACTGTATATAAGAAGTGGACGTAGTCACCGTGACGTCACCCATTGGTTTGTGGACTGCTGTTTTGTAGCCTCAAATTCTGCATTTTGGCTGTCGCCATCTAGGTTTTTTGCAACCAGAAGTAACACGAGAGGGTGGAGCTAAGAATAATCGAACACTGAAAAAGACATTTTTAGGTGACCAAAAAGGTTATAATTAACTTTCATGAACAGAAAACACACTGTGAAAAAGTTAAAGTTCTATGACGAAAACACAGACAACGACGTGGTAGCGACCTGTCAATCACAAGGTAGCCACGCCCTAAAGTATACCCTGCTTTATGGTCTATTTGACTCTAAAGGGGACCATAATTTACTAAATGAACATCAGGCTGTATTGAAGAAGACTTGAAACTAGTGATTGAGACCATAAACTCATGGTTACAATGTTTACTGAGGTAAAAAATCAAGTGAGAAGTAGGCTCATTTTCTCATAGACTTCTATACAATCAGACTTCTTTTTGCAACCAGAGGAGTCGCCCCCTGCTGGCTGTTAGAAAGAATGACAGTTTAAGGCACTTTTGTATTGGCTTCACTTTTCAGACCTGGAGGTTTCCCACTGCTCTAAAATGACCCAAAATGCCTCTTATGTGTATTTTCTCAAGTGTTCCTTCTACACTGGTTATGTTTAAAGTTAGGCAACTAATACAATGTTGATAAAAAAAAAAATAATTAGTTAGTGAGAGACGGGATGCAAACCCCAATTTCCACTGTCAAAGTCACACATCCATCCAGCCCTCATTTTGTGGCCATATAACAATGTTGTGCTGCTCCCATCTTTCCTATTTCGAATCATTATTCCCACAACACAATGTGTATCAGGAAAACAGCCAAGATTTTCTGGAGTTTCTGGTGATGACAGCACCACTCATTACCCCAACCTCCAAATATACTCTGTCCATCTTATACTTGGAAAAAGTTGTTTTTGGCCAAGGCACACATTCCCTAAGAGACATTTAGGGCCAGTTGATAGAGACCTAGAGGACATTAACTTCATCCAGACACATGTTTTATCAGATGTTCTCTTCCTTTTTTTATTTTTTACTGGAACAATAATTCATAATTTTTTTGGGTTTTGCCCTGGTATTGTATTTCCCATAATAAACAGTCAGTTCAGACCAAAATGTCCCTGAATGCACTTTTTCTTTTATTGTTTATGGCTTAATCAACATTTACTGTAACACAGCGAGGAACCTGATTTCTACACTTTTGCATCAAAGTTGGGAGAATACTTTGTTGAAGAGGCAGAAATATCAGTTTCTACACCAGCAGCCAGTAGACCAGAATGCAACATGTTCATTCATGTCACATTGGAGTCATTACAATCATCAGTTTCAAGCTGTAAAACGTAAATCAAGTCGTACATACAAATTAGTAACTCATATTTTTCTGAAAGCGTCATTATTTACAGTATCCAACTTGTTGCTTAGCGATACAGAAGCAACTGGAAAGGTCAGCAAACAGGGACGCCCCACACCAGTCAGTCATTCTGGGTATTTAAACCCATATTTAATACATATGCTGCAATCTTACTATCATACACAGTATGTTTAACCTTCAGCCGACCAACCTTTTAGTCATAATACCGCCTTGAGCTGTTTGATGAGATGAATGCTCGCAAGTTGTAAACATGTAATACCTGTATACCTAACCCATCCCACTCATCATCTCCATTGGAAGGATTGGGAGAATACGGACTCTGGCAAAACAAAATATGTTGGGGCAAGCAGCGCAAGCCTCCTAAACTTTCCCCCTCAGGAAAACAGTGTTACCTCTGTCAGCACTTTTGCCTTTGTTTCCACTGTTAGTGCTGTTAGCAACGTTAGCTACAAGCCGCCGGCTCGACCGATGCCATGTTGAGAGAAGTACTCCCAATCTCGCATTTAGCACATCTAAAAAATAAACACAGAATAGAACAAGCAAAATTGAACAGGTACTTGTCCTACCAGGCTGGACATGCATTATGCCAAAATATGTAGCCCCCTCTCTATATTGCACAGTCTCTGCCCACCATCAAGTGTTTTATTCTATGTGTTCAGATCATACCTCATAACCTTGGTTGATATGGAGAAGTTTCTTCCTTCCCAGCAAAAGTTATAATGGAATACACATTTCCTCAGACTGCATTTTCTATCTGCCAAAAAATGTATCTCCTATCTGTAATTCACAGGTGCTGCACTGCCATCTCGATGGTGTGATCTGAAGTATATACAAAATAAAATACTTGATGGTGGGGCAGAGATTGTGCATTATAGAGAGGGGGTACGTTCTGTGGCGGCAGGTTGAAGTGCAGGCTGAAAGAATGTGTATAACACCTATAACTTTTGGCGGGAAAGAAGAAACTTCTCCATATTCACCAAGGTTAACTTCATCTGGTTGACGATTGTGTATTAATGTTTGAAAAGAGATGACTATGCACATCCTGTCCAGGCTGTTCTCATGAACTGTTCATAGCTACTGTATACCTACAAAAAGTATTGCACTGTAATTCGTATATATTCCACAAAATCATTTCGTATGTAATGTAATCATGAACCAGGAAGTATAAAGAGCAGTTGAAAGATACCTCTCGAGGAGGAGACCAGTGTTCGTACTCTGTGTAAAACCAGAAGTCAACGTTGATGTATTTGTCACATAACTTCCGTACTTAAGTAGCGCAGTTTCCTTTATTCCTGATGTTTATGTACATGCAAAAGTCTATCTCAGAGTTGGAAACTGTAATCTGTGATCCATCAACTCTCTCTGAAGCTGCAAGGGAAGACAGTAAAGGGAGACTTGCTATGTGCATCCTGTGACAGTACGATAAGAGACAGCAGAGCAGAAAATAAAGGCGTTGCCTCATCAGTGGCTATCAGTTGGTAAACACAGCAAGTGAAGTGAATCTGGCTGGCACGCAAACAACACAAAGAAGTCACTCTTAACATTTACAGTGGAAATCCACTCCACAGTCACTGACTCATCGACCTGCTCCATCATTTATTTCCCAGCATGCCAACAAACCAAAGACTTGTGGCTTTGTTTCACTAAACGCTGCAATCTAAAACACTCATGTGTCTCTAATTTGTAATGACAGTCATTATGGCTTATGTCATTACCTAAAAGGATTCAAACTGTTGTGGATAATGTGGGATTTTTTTGTGTAAAGTTAAATGCTCGGTTGCACTTGCTTCAAATTAGTGTGCCCATTTATCCTGCACATCCCTCCCTGACTTCAAATTTTCACCTTCCATAAAATTGTCCACAATGGCTGGTCGCACTCTCAAGTTCTCTCATTTCCTGCAGTCTTCAGTCCCTGCACATTTTGGGGGGCATTTCAGGCTCTTACATTCATGACTGCGAGGCTGTACGGAGGAGAATTTGAGAAACCAAATGGAAATATGTGCAGAAGTCAGGGCTCGGGCCTGATTCTGTCGGCCCTCATTAGCTGCAGAGGGATTAGCCCTCATGCTGGCTGCCCTCGGAGGGCTGATGGGAGCTCGGGGGTGTATAGAGAAAGGCGATTAAGACAATGAGACTATGAGATTATGAACAGGTCCAGAAATGTGCAGCAGGAATGACAAAAGTATTCAGCATAGCATCCAAAGGTATGGCCAGTGAAACGAATACCAAACATTTGATCCGAATTCATCAAAATTAGGTATGAGCTCAGTGAATCAGGTTGTGGATCTTTGTGTGTGTTATTAAAGCTGAACTAGATTACCCAAAGGAGGAGGGTCATCGACTCCATTTTTGCCCAGAAAGGATCTGTGCTTTGAAAAGGGGAGAATTAGCATCTTCTTGCAGCCTCACTGCTCCTTTTATACAGCAGCCCCGTAGCTGTCAGCCATGCCTTGCTTTCTTAGTTTGATCTGTCTGAGGCTCTGAATTCCAACACGCTTCTTTTCTTTTTTTTTCCCCCTCCAGTTATTCAGCCATGCCCACAGCGAATCAAAGAGCTGGAGATCATGACACAGATTGAAGCAAGGGGCCCTGATAAAAATAGAGACATTGATTGATATAAAACATCATCACTCACAGTAAAAGTGGCCAAATCAAAGGAGGGGGCGGGGGAGGGAGATGGAGAAAAAGACGGGGTGGAATGGAAAGCATCGAGCTGTCACAGCACGCCGCTCAGAGAGGTTGAAGTGATGTGTTTGATGAGCAACTTGATGTCGGTGGTGTCAGGGCGAGCGACGCTTTGATGGCACAGTCAGAACTTTTCAGGGTCGATCAAGATCTATATCTACAGCAGGACAGCTGCACTTTTTTCCATTACATCAGGCTGACAGTGAAAGCTCTACTCGAGGCTCTGATGAACAACTGACAAGGAAGGACTTCTACAGAGAGCATTACATATACTGTAATTTATATGCGAGCAATATCTACGTCTTGATAAAAAGGAAAGTTAGCAACAGACGGAGATAATACTAGTATCTGACAATGTTAAGATTATTTTCATGTTCATGAAAAAAATCTGTTGAATAAAATATAACTTCTTAGATTTAAAGAAAAAAATATGGCATTAGCTTTCCCCATTTTTCGTCTTAAATTGCATTAAGGTCGGAAAACTCCAACCGTAATCCCATATGACAGTATCAGACGTATGTTATTCGGTATATTAATTTCTTCCAGCTCCTCTTTGAAGCTATATTAATGCACACTTTCCCCAAAACTTTAGCCAGATAGAGCACGAGTTTGTACTGAGTGGCCACTGGCCAGCGTAACTGTAAATAGCTATTGACTTTCGAAGCGATCAAGTGGTTAGGGAACAAAGGCCCTTAGCAGGGAGTCTACAGTTCGAATCCCAGCTGGTCGGACCAATTGCTGCATGTCATTCACCTTATCTCTCTCCCCACATTTCCTGTTTCTCTCAACTATCAACTAAAGGATAAAAAAAAAAAAAAAATCATCTTTAAAAAAACAAGAAAAGAAAGCCTATGGATTTAACTCTCATTGTATTTGTATGCGGTAATATGAAACTTACTTTTGCATATTACAACCGCCACCTGCTTTATAAGGTTTCACCACCTCCTTACCCAGCCTGGTCGCATGAAAAGGCGTGTGAATGACAAGATAATGAGCAAGGCAAAAGTGTGTAATAACAATTCCGTTCTTGCTTTAGGCGTGTCATTTGTACGCTATGTCTTTACTGACTGCAATGTAAATGCAGCCCCATAAATATGCAATGCTCAGAGCTAGAGACGAAGAATATAAAGTGAGAAAGACTGCTTATGGTGTGCAGGAGTGGAGGTGGATGGATCCAACAAACACAGGACTTTCAACAAGGAGACCACTGTACGAGACCCTTGTTTTGTTTTGTAAGTTACGTTTGTTTCCGTACGTAATGTATTAAGTTTACGTACTATTTTAAGGCCAGCCTTATGTGGTGTTGTTGTTCCCTGCTGGTACTGTACCTTCATTCCCGCGTGTAATATTCAGGCCTCAGCGAGGCAAAACGTGACCCAGACACGCTATCCTCTGTTGGACAGGCGGGTCTGTTACATGCTATGGCATGATATCGTGTTTCACAACAATAATGAAACTTTTAATGTCGACTTTATGCTAACTTTGATGAATTACGCAACTCAAGCAGGTTTTACAAATAGTTTATTTTCATACTGTAAGAGAATAAAGGGAAACCAATGACTGGCTGGCCTGGATTGTCATTTCCTTTCACTTTATTCATTTTGGCTGACATCTGCCTAAACAGCCTTCCTTCCCGGCTCAACGACACCAGAAGAGCACGCCCCCTGACTGTGGTTAGGGTATCAGTCTATGCATTCAGTCTATGCATTGCTTTATAGGAAATTCCTACTCATTCTGCCTTTAATGTTAATGCGGATTTCTTGTTGGTAGTGGTCGTTGTTTTGTTCTGCTGTGCCCTTACCAATCAGTAGTATGTGTCCTATCTGAAAACATTTTTCAATCAACACAAGCTGGACTGTGCATCTGTGCTTGACTGAGGTTTCCCTCTCTGCTTTCCTGTACCTGTTAGGCGATACAAATTACACCTTTATTGTCATTATTAGTGCATGGAGTCCAATGACGTCCCACCATCAACCTCAGCAAGCATATAATCAGCCAACATTACTGAAAACACCTGTTTGTGTGCAGGGCCTTTAAGACTTGTTATTTCTGTAAGTCGACTTACGACAAACTACTGTTTTGTTGGCTGTAGCTGATAGGTCAGTTGTTTCTCTAATCGAGGTAAACAGCCATCATTTGACACAACACCAGACCTTTTGAATCACTGGATACTTACTTGTGATGTTAGGCAGACATGGATTGTAGTTAAAAGGCTAAAATATGCACAGCCACTGGTATTTGACCATTTTAAGAGGGTAACAGGCAAAAGCCTCAACTGTAAACTAATTGTGGACATTGTGTACATACTGGCTGGACAAAGAGGCCAGATCCCATATGGGGAGACGCTTGAGATGTAGAAAATTACAGTGTTTCTAGTGTGCAGCCTTACACATGGCTTTGTGATATGAAATCACCAGACATGGCTTTTCCTGAGAAAATTGTACGTCTGGTGAGGCCACCTCAAGGATTTCTATAGACCAGACTCGCTTTCAGCTGAGACATGTGAGTGAAAGAGGAAGTCTTCAGCTATCGCTCTTCATCTTAACTGCTTGACTTGTCGTTTATGGATGGATTGATTAACAAAGCTTTGGCATTTCAGTCCTTTTTTATTTAGAATTTCTATTTTAGTGAAAACCGTCGAATTGTGCTTATAGATTAGCCATCTTTTTGTTGAGATTCAAGGTTTCAGAGTTGTATGCATAGTTCTGTTTTTTTGTGTGTAGGCCTATACAATGGAGAAAAAACTGTAATATAAGATTTTTTCGGGAACATCGCCATAGTTTGTAACACTGCAAATATATAAATATTGCAATACTTTCATCAGTCTGCCATAGGCCCATCGCCTCCATCACCAAAGGAGGCAACAACCTCCTTCGACAATAGACTGATATTGTAGTGACTTAACAGACATTTATTTAAATGAAAATCTTCGAGATTCCCAAAAGTACCATACATACAAGGCCTTGGCCTGGTTTCATCACACATTTTGGTTTTATTATTCAGGAAACATAAGAAACACTGTGAGTCATGTACAAATTTATCTGAAAGCAAGAGGAAGTTGGGGGGTGGAGAGCCCACTTGAATATTCATGCCATACAATCTGATACCCATCGTCATGTATCTCTAAATATAGAATACAAAAGATGAAACAAGATTACAGGACAACAATTTTTAGCTGCCAAGAGGAATAGAAGAAAAATTCTAATCAGCAAAGCAAGACTACATAACAGCATGAAGTGTCCTCCCCTAGGGCCTCAGTAGATTCTAAGCAGCTGATACTGAGAATATACAGTACAAATGACAGCATGAGGACTTCCTCTCCTTTTCATGCTTCAGCCAACACGAGTCCTCCTATGATTTTGCAGTGGTGGCCACATGATGCCAAGGAACAAGTGGATTCAGTCCATTCACAATTCACACAACCCACAACAGAGCAGATGGAAAAGTACAACATAAAACATATGTGACGCCATAAAAGAAAGACATTCACTGACAGAGGTATTTCTGTCACATGACAAATCGCATTTTTGCGTGACAGCTTACTTGCTGGAAAAAAAACACACATAAAAATTGTATTTTTGACCTTGTGTGTTGAAGTAATGGCGCATCTTTTCAGCGATCAGCCTTTAAATGGCCTTGTGTCATAAAGGGTTTTTTTCTAAACACAATTCTTTTTTAACATCTTGCCTTGTAAAAACCTCAAATGTTAATTTGAAAATTGAAGGCCGTTTTCCTATTACGATTTCGCCCTCTCGCCCTCACCCTCTCGCTTGCCTTCCTACTTTATCACCAATAGCTGGGCAGAGTTTGAGATCGGCGCGTGTTGCAAGCAATTGCAGATTTCCGATGGCGTTGAGAAATGCCTTTGCAACTCTACTCGCCGACTATGAGGGTTGGAAGTATGTGAATGTGAATTGAAAAATGGAGTGATAAATTAATAAGTGATTTGATTAATTTAAAACTGATTTGACTGAAACAGTCATGATGATGAAAACAGAGCCATATTTCATCATTTTACCCGTCTTGCATTCATCGTTCGCAATAGAAAAATTGCGAAACTTATCATTTAAGGAAAATGGCCTGTGGGGGGGGGGGGGGCCGACACATAGAGACAGACAACCATTCACGCTCACAGTCACACCTAAGGGCAATTTACAGTCAACTATTAACCTAACCTGCATGTCTTTGGACTGCTGGAGGAAGCTGGAGAACATGCAAACTCTACACAGAAGGGCCACAAGCCGGACCACCGTGCAGTCCATAAGAATGTATGTGAATTGAAAAATATAGTGATAACTTGTCAATTGATTTGATGAACTTCATTGACATTTTATTTGAAACAGTGTTGCTCTGATAATCAACTGTCGACCATTCATCATTCACAACACACAACTGACATTTATTGTTCGCAGCACGCAATTTGTGTTACTTTTGCCCAAAATGTCAACCAAGAACCACGCCCACTGACTACAGTGCGGGTGAATGTCTGCACAAAGTTGATAGTGTGGTTCGCTGAGTGGATGTGGGTTGTTTTTTTTTGATAGGGTGGAAGTAACAAAAAAAAGTGCGTGCTGTAAACGATAAATGTCAGTTGGGTGATGTGAATGATGAATTGTCTGCAGTTGATTATCAGAGCAACACTGTTTCAAATAAAACGTTAATCAAGTTTATCAAATCAATTGACAATTTATCACTTTATTTTTCAATTCAAATATGTTTGCATCACTTCCATCATTAATTCGTACGCATTTTCATCACTTCCCTTTTCTTCATTTATGTTTTGTAACTTCCACCCTCGAGGCCACTTCCCTTAAATGATAAATGTCAATTTTGTGTTGTAAATGATGAATGTAAGATGGAGAAAATGATGAAACGTGGCTCTGTTTTCATCATATCATGACTGTTTTAGTCAAATCGGCTTAAATTAATCAAATCACTTGATAATTTATCACTCCATTTTTCATTTCACAGCCATTTTCCTCACCTCTACTTTTATCAATTCATATTTGTTACTTCACCCCTCAAAGCCGACTGCTACTCGCGTTAAATAACAGTCCACTTCCGTGTTTTGGTACAGTTGGCTTTCACACCTGATGCAAACCGTACCCCAGAACACATGAACCGTTAGGTGACCACCTTTTCAAGTGGTTCGGTACACAGTGTTCACACTTACCAAAGGAACTGGACTTTGGGTTCAAGTGTACTCGGATCTGGGCCTGGATCCCTGATGTGAAAGTCTCCTTAACACTCAAAGCACTAACTTATAATAATGTAGGAGAAACTATGTATTTGGAAAATATAAGTAAAATATGATATAAAGAACATTTAGGATAGGTTTAAACCTATCATTAATGTTGCAACAAAACGGACAAAAGATGATCAGAACACATTTCTTTTATTGGTTAAGATGCTTTACAACTTCTGTTATTGGACACAACAATGGTGGGTGGGCCTTTTCAGTGCTTTTTTTTGCAAGGTGTATGACAAGAAATATATATCTTTTACTCTTTTTTACTCAATTATACATTCAGTTGCCTCTGGTTTCGGCATCAATTTTGTCCATATATGAGAGATCTTTTGCAAGCTTATGAGGTAGATTCTGTTAACTGCACATCTAAAATATGAAACAAATTCAAACATTTGTAAATCCAATCTATCTATTCAAACCTAAAGGGTTTCACATTTAACAAAGAGGCTTAATAAAAACTAACTACTCAATAGACAAATCACAACTGAGATCTCTGATTTTGTGGTGATCTCTGCAACACCACTTTGCATTTCAGTGATTATTTTGTATTGTTTTACATAACAGCTTAAAGCTGATAAACTTATGCTTTTGTCAATTAGTTATCATTCAAAAAGGCATCAAAAAAGCCCTAACAGTGGTCCCATGATCAAAATAGTGTGGAGTAAAATTAGAAAATTAAAAAAAACAACAACAAATTAAAATCTGGTGGTTAACCGGAGTTATTAACAGGATGAGGACTGTCGGGGGGGAGGTCAGCACAGAAGTCGGGTGACTGTGAGAAGGGCTGCGATGCTAGAGAGGACGGGGCGTAAATCGGCAGACCCGCTGCTTGACATACAGTGTTCCCTGTTCTGGCCGATGCAGGCTGCATACGCCATCACGTGGGGGATGTAGTTCTGCTCGTGGACGCCGTGTAGCAGGTGAGCCAGGGGACCTTTAGCAAACACAGCCACATCGTCTCCTCCATGAGTTTCCATGGTCAGAGGCACAGCCGCCTGGGCCTGGTAGTTGTTTTCCTCTGAAAGGCAGAGAAAAGATTTAAAGACAATATTGTTTTTAGCTCCTGGAGCATGAAGGGAAAAAGTCCAACCTAAAGTTAAAGGTTCCCTGAGGAGGTTTTGTACTAAGCACTACGGAGCTGTTTTTCTAAGAGTGGGTGCACATTTGGTTTCTCTCACGCACAAGGATGCACATGCACAGTCCTGCCAATGGTTTCACACTATTTTAACAATGTGCAAATATATCTCCTGCTATGCAGCAACATTTCAGCCTCATGAGTTTAAAAAAAAAAAAAAAAGAATAGTATATTAGAATAGTGACATGTTTACATCCTTATGGGTAATGTTAGACTGGTTTATAGTCGTCTATAGACCTAACAGGGTGGACAAACTGTGAGTGATCCAGGTTTAGCTAGTTATCCGTCTACACATGAACAGAATATTTATAACTATATCAAATATGTTTTAAATTGTTTTTGATCAAAGCAAATTTTTTCATAATTTAGCCAAACTTAAAGTGGAACTTTAAGAGTGTTAGTTTATGCTCACCTTAATTTACTCCTTTTGAGTTCCCTCCAAAAACATATGTCACTTCCTGAAAATGGTCTTAATGGAATTGGAGTATTTTTTTTTTCTGGAGGTTTGAGAAACTACTAACTAACTGGGTGGAAAATGACTTCAGGGACATACAGTAAATGATGAAAATAGTAAAAAAAAAAAAAAGAAAAAAAGAATAATAACTATAGTCCTTCCTAAAAATATATATATAATCATAAATTCTATACATTAATTAAAGAATATTTTGCGTGTTTTATATTTGAATGGCTTATAGTTCTCGTAGAAGTTGATAACTTCGAAGTTGATTACTGAAGTATTTGTAATATGCATTATTCTTTGTTATAAAGAATACCTTCATCTACAGTTTAAGCCATTTGTTATAGATATTTGACACATTTCAAATAAAAATATGAGGAAATAATTCATGGGGACAGAAATGTTGCTGCATAACAGGAATGACCCCAAACAAAGGCAGGGAAGAAGAGGAAGACTGATAGTACACGTGGATGTAAACAAGGCTAGATTTAAAAAAAAAAGAAAGAAAAATATGTACGAATGTGCTTTGCAGATGTTTTATGAGGAAGGAAATGCTTTCAACACATTAGTTAGAACTTGCAGAACATTTGTTAGAACTCCAGGATACACGCAATGCGTGTGTGAGTAACACTGAATGTAAATATAACTTTTGTTTATTTACAAGGAAGACTCCACAGGGAAACCTTGAGTCTTAGTTATACAGCATGACTCTGAGATTAGTAACTCGTGTAATAAGTCATTTGTTGACTTTTATTATCTATGGCAGGTACTCAGGGAGTGAAATGTCTCCTCCGTATCCCTATATAACTAAAATAGCATGTGATATCACAATATCTACATTTGTAAGGTTATTTTGGGGAAGAATAAAAATACACCATTTACAACAAAATACATGTAGATCATTTTTTAGGAAAGTCATAGAAGTTTAGTTACTGTAATCTTTCGTTATTGATTTAACTTACCGTAGTTAACAGTGGAGACATTCTCCCTCGAGCCGTTCACAAGTTTGTAACCCGGTCCGTTCCCATATATAATGGAGGTGAAGGGCTTCTGGTCAACATCACTCAACATTGGGGCCAGACCTGTGGATGCATTAAACCCCATCATCACAACACAACCACACCTGAAACACTAAACATGTGGTACAACAAAGATATGTGGATAAATCACATATACAGAACTGGATGTACATCATTATCATTACATACCAAATATTGAGTTTCCTCTGCCTGTGTAGCCTCCGAAGTTGAACACGTGAGAATGGTCGGCAGTGACTAAAGTCAGTGTATCATGGATGCTGGTCATGAGGTCTGCCCGGCCGATGGCTCTGTCCATTTCCACAGCTTCATGCAGAGCCTGCTTGGCCTTGCCTTCATGGTGTCCGTGATCAATACGTCCTCCTGACAGAGGGACAGATATTCCCAATTAGCTGTTAGACTCTTAAAGGAGCTAAATTCAAAATTCAGAGCATTTCTATTGCCTCTGGGTGACTCGCAGCTAATGGTGCTAACAGCGCGAACAAACAACAGCAACAGTCCTGACAGAGCTAACAGTATTAACCTGGGGGGGAACCGGAGGGTGGGTGCTACGTTTCCGCGACCCCGCCGTCAGTCGGGACGGAGTTATCAGCTGTAATCGTCGTATGAGAGCAGTGCAGAGCGGCGACTGTGAATTAACCAGTGGGGCACGCTCACATGAACGAACATGCACTAAACGGCACACGCAGCCAACCCGGCTATGTCAACAAATCACAGAGGTATGAGCTGGACTAAGCTTAACTTCTCAGGAAGGAAAAAGGACATTGAAACTATCAACACCCCGGTTGTAGCTCCACCCTCTCGTGTCACTTCTGGTTGCAAAAACCAAGATGGCGACGGCCAAAATGCTGAAATTGAGGCTTCAAAACGGCAGTCCACAAACCAATGGGTGACATCACAGTGACTACGTCCACTTCTTACATACAGTCTATGTTTAAATCCCTTTTTGTACCTATATTCCTGGCTACATATTCTGTTTCACACATAAATACGTCACATCACACCAGCTAAAGATGCTCTTAACTCCTGTTCCACTGTGACTTTGATGCCGGGGTATGCTTTAAACAAACCAGTTTGTATGACATGTCGTTTGAAGCTGTTCGACCACACTCAGTCTTTCCTCAAAGGCATTAATGGCGTTGCACTCATTAGTACACACAAAAAGTGCCAAAGTATTTGTGTGAAAAATAAAAATAGACTTGCTTGGGAGCGAAGTTCACTTCAAACCCTGTTTACTGTATCCCCTCCATAAACCCGACCTGCTGCTGCGTGAACGGGAAACGATTGTCAGATTGACGGTTTCAGAAAGGCCCCACAATTCCGCCGTCAAAAAGGTGTGGGGGGCCTTCGTTCACCTTCTTTAAGACGGTGTTCAACGACCCGACAAGGACTCTATTTGATGAATGCTGACCCCTTTATTCACGCTCAGTCTGGCTGAACATCGCTGTCGTACTTGCAGGTGTTTGACCGTAAGCACGCGTCTTTCAACAGATTAGGCCAAGGACACATAGTTATCAACACCACATTCCTCAGTCCTTGTTTCAATGTCAATGGTGATGATAAGACCAGACCAATACATACTTTTTGTGGTAATGGCTCATGTTTTCTCTTCTCCTACATTAACTGCCAAAAATAAACAGTAACAGATTCCTTTAAACCACAAACTATACATTTCACAGTTGATAAATGCTGTTTTATACATTATTGTTGTCCCTGCCTCTGAGTCCTTCTCTGCTTTGTCTTCGATGTTTTCATGGCTTTTATGTTGAATGTAGCTGCTTTTAAACAACTGTATTCCTCTATCTGACGGACAGTCTCGCTGACCACAGGCCACCCTGCTGCTTCTACCATCCATTACTCATACATGTTTATGGCGTCTCACATAAACACAACATGAATTGTATTTGGTTTCACAAAGGAAGACTTTGATTTGGCTCTCACAAACAGACTTTAGCTGTGAAAAGCCCCTTTCAGAAATCTACGACGATAAGTTCATCTATCTGGGCTTATACGTTTTTTTAGAGAAGTTGGACCATTTTTTATTCACACTTAAAAACATGACTAGATCCCAAGTAAGCCGACCGAGTAGCTTTTATGGAGAAAAAAAAGATTCAAGGTCCTTTTCAAACATGATGCCAACATGCAAAACTGGCAGAACATTTAGTCTCTGTTTTTCAGTTAGCAAACTGAGTCATAATTTCCTCTTTGATGTCAGTCAGCAGATGTCATTGATTAAACTTTATTTTTGTGCAACTAAAGTGGAAAGTGATAAAAAAATTAAAAATTTCATCTCAGCAAACGAGTGTCATTCCAACATTTTTAACGCTTTGTGTGTTCCACCATCTATAACCCCGCCACCATTACTGCGTAGTGACTCAACTGTTTGCTAACAGTAATAACTGGTGACTTTCAGCTGAATGCATCCATGGTTGCTCATAGCAACTTGCATAAATGGTGGATAATAAACACAGATGACTATGTATTTAAAAGTGATTACAAGGACACAGCTGCTGTCACTGCAAGCAAACAGCATTCGGCTGAGAGTCACCAGCTAACACGGTTGGCAGACACTTTGTACATGTCCTGTTTGTGATGCCGACTGATTAATGATGTCTACTTTGTGGTCATTAGGTTGCCCTAGTTAGAGCAGCTAATGTTATATTTCACAATAACGCCACAGTTAGTTGATTGAGTTAATTTATTCTGTGGGACCACCACAGAGCCTAGACAGTGTCTCAGCTCACTAACGCCGTAAGCTAACTTACCAACTTAACTTAGCTGATGTTACTTGTTCCACCATGTCAGGCTAACGCATACTTGCCAACCTTGAGACATCCAAAATAGGGAGTATTTCAAAACCAAAGTGTGGGGTCTGGGTGCCCCACGCTCTGGTATAAACTAGGCTAATATTCACCAGTTTTCATTCATTCATTCATTTTTTGCCCCTGCTTGAGTATTTCTTTCTCTTAGTTTTCTCAATTCCTCTCTCCTTGTCTCACTGAAGACCCTTTCAGACATGCCACAACGGCAGCACTGCGCTCTGAAACCCATTATTTCAAATAGCTTACGCCATGCCACGATGGCTTTTCTGTGATGCTGTGATGTGTGGCGAGCACAGCTCAAACTGCGCGCGGTGTCACGAGCAACTCTCGTCCGCCGGGAAAAGACACAAAGGTGTAGGGGTAGAAACAGTAGATATTATACACGCTGTACAGTGCCAGAAACATGTTGAGATAACATAAGGGGAAAAAAAGAGTGAACATTTTCCATAAATTGGGAGAAATGCTAGAGAATCACCCAGGAAAATCGTGAGGGTTGGCAAGTATGGGCTAACGTTAGGCAGCTGAGAGCTGCTCAGGTTCTTCCCGAACTCCTGGACATCATCAAAAGTAACGTTGCATAGAAAGTAAAGGTAAAAGTAGAAAACTGTACACTTTTTAGGACAGCTTGCATTGAAATGTACACATATTGTCGGGAGACGCCACCGCAGTAATGGCGACTTGTTTACCTCAGGTTAGAAAGCCTCCTCGCCTTGAGGTGCATTATTGAAATATGCGATGTCTCCAACAGAAACTACAACTTAACTAAGTCAGTAGATCAGCTAGACAATAGTCCAGTTTCATCACAAACTCACCTTCGACAAGCAGGTAAAATCCACTGGGGTTCTTCCTCAGGATCTTGATGGCCACCTCCACCATCTCTGTCAGCGAGGGGTCAGACTCAGTGTTCCTCTCCAAGTCGTATGGCAGATCCGCGGGCTCAAATAGACCTGGAATAACAGAAGGCACGTTTAAAGGAGAAACAGGATATTTACACACAGAAAATAGGCCTACAGCAAAAACATACACGTATTGCTCTTCATTTACACTTCAATGGGAGTTTTATAATGACGCTGAGACTGGAAACTCACCCAATAAGTAATCCACGCTGTTAGGGTTCAGTGATAAGAGCTGCTTCTTGTTCCATACATAATGGCCTTTCTGCACAAAGACACAAATGTACAGCAACAGTGTGAGTGGTAGCACTGCAGTCACTTTGAACTCCAAAATATGGAAATTTAATTAGGTAGATAAAAGAGGGAGCAGAGAAACGAGAGGAGCAAAGAAAAGGAGAAATTTACTTTATCCTTCGTTTTGTCCTTCCACTCCTGCACCAGGTTTCTTCCGTCTTTTCTTGTGCCACTGTGCTTCGCAACACCGGGGTACTCTACATCCGACGTGTTTTTGGGGTACATATACTTCCTCCCTCCACCCATAATCACCTGCAAAGACGCAAGCACCAAAAATTACAATCTTAGTCACAACTGTTTTACTGTTGGCTGAAATGACCACCACCGTTTTATCAGCTGTTGCTAGCTAATTAAGCTAATTAATTAAGCTAATTAATGAAGCTAGGTTGAAAACTGGGTCTCCAGCTAAAAGTTTAATGTTCCAAGCTGATTCGTTTTAAAACAAGAACCCTGTAAAGAGATCTTAACTATACTTGATGGCTACATATCATGCTAAAAGACTGAAGCTAAAGCTAACAGGTCCCAAGCAAAAAGTCCTGACCAGTTGTGATCCATGTAGAAGACATGAAACGCTAGTTAGTCCTAGTATTTTTAAGTATGGACATACATGATTATATTTATGCTTTAATGTTTATATTTTCTAAACAGTATATTTCAATTTTAATGTTATAAGAGAAAAGCCTTTTGGGGTTGCTGGAGTGTAAATGTTCCCAAATCCAATAGAGCAGGACAGAATCAGCATCATAGAGGACCAGCTTTCTCACAGTGGGGAAATAACCATTACTACACAGTGGACAGTGCTAGTTTTTATTGTTGCTTTTTTTTGTAGTGTAACATTTATTTCCAAAAAATATTGAAAGTAGCACTAGGTTCCACTACTACTATATGTAGTAAGATAGTTAGAAGGACATGCTAACGTGTGCTGTTTACGTTACTGTAAAAAATGTCAAAACTGGTTACACTGTTTGATTAGTCCAATGTTGGTACTCTCTAAGTTGACAAAACGTAGATGTTCAACATGTGTCTGCTGCTCAGTTGTGCATTTTCACTGCAACCTATATTACCTAAAAATCTCCTGAAACTCTGAGGTTTTCTTGTGACCCTACGTAAATAAGTTGCGAATCAGATACGTTTGACTCACATCAATGTTGGGAATGTTTTCAAAGAGTTGTCTGGCGATATCCTTGCAACCGTCCCTCACAGCGTCAGCTGGCATTTCGCCGTCAGAGTACCAGTCTCTGTCCACACAGTGAGCGTAAGAAGCACTGGGAGTTGCGTGGTTGACACGGGTCGTTGTCACGATGCCCACTGACTTGCCTGCAATGGACATACACGCACACGCACACACACACAAGCAGCAGTCGGAAGTCAGAGCAGAACATGTTGAGACCTAGACAAATTTTTTTAGATGAACTTTGTGTTTCGTAGAGCAGTGTTTCCTTGCTGAGTTGTAGTGGAGGGATAGTGCTGTGCAACCAATTCAACTGTTATCAGGCCATTAAATAGGTGTTATCGGATGTTACATGCACCATAGATGTGGGTCATTAGGGGCCTACTCCACCTACTACGCTGTAGAAGTGAAAACGAGACTTATATGCAACACGTTCTAAAACGGCATGAAAAGTCATGTTGTGAACACAAACAAAATGCTTCTTTAGGTTTAGGCAACAAAACTACAACTGGGTAAAAAGCCTGTGTTTTGTGTCCCATCCATCGCCCCCAACCCCCACCCAAAAAGTTTCACACTGTGTATACTACAGCTCCTGACTTCCGCTACTGCTCCTGTCATAATTAATACAGTCGCTAAAGGTCGCTGTCGTGTTCTTTTATACCTTCTTTCGGTGATCTACCATGTGAATAGATGATAAAACCTGCTAGTGGGTGTAGTATTGACCCACATCTATGGTGCTTATAGCGACTTTGGAAAATACTCAGTTGATTTGCTAACTCAGAGTGCTGAAGCTTCATATTAGCTTTGGTTGAAGCTGAAATGCATTGTTGAATGGAACAAGGAGTGATGATTTTGTTCCCCATCTCTGACAGGAAGGGTCACTTCACAGCCAGCATGGATAAAGCAACTAATAACTATTTTAATGGACATGATGTGGGCATGTGCATATTGTATTAAAATGGTCCAAACCTATCCTTTAATCATATGAAAGTAAATCACATCTCAGAAAGTTCAATACGAGAGACACAGAGACATTTTATCGTCAAATACCAATAAAATATATATTGCACTTTAATGCCTAGTCAAGGTTCCCACAAGAAAATCTTGATATTGCTCATACCTAGTCTGTCAAGTCCACCAATGATCAATGAACCGGTATTTAGCAGCATTTAAAAAAAAGAAGAGAAAATTCTGCTAATAAATCTTCTGGGTGTAAAAAGTGTAACTTTAAAGGCAAAACCAGCAGAGGACAGTCTCGTAAAAATGACCCGATGAAAATCACTCTTCACATTTCTATTTGCCCTGTGCAGGAGGTCAGCTGCTGCCTGCCGTGTTCCCTGAGGAATGATTGGATTTCTTATTAACTATGACCCCTGAACCCACACACACCCTGACCCTCACCCACTCCTCGCTTATACCCACCACCGCCCTCTGAAAATCCAAGGTGCACAGTCCTTTCCTTCTTTGAGCTGCAAGACTAAACATCTTGTGTTACACAACAAGCACATTGCATAACGCCGTGGTGAAAGTCAGATGTCGGGCATTTGGACACTTTGCAAAGTCTTTTGATCAAAAACTGTTTACATAAGGTTTGGCTCTATGTTGTATTCTGGCTTTCGGACACATTGAACTGATTATTGAGATTGATGCCATGTTAACAACTCTACAAACAACTTGAAATGAATTCGAGGAAGCAGACACATCAGGGTTAGGGCAGTTAAAAAAAACTCACGAAACTTCATAGCAAGGGTGGCCTGATAGAGATTTTTGAAAAAATGAATGGTTAAAAAAAATTGTCTCTTGACGTTTTAAATGAGAATAAGTCAAAAAATAACTCTTTGGGTTAAGTTAATGCCAACCGCTCAAGAGACAACTCTGGTTCAAAGGCTGAAAAGGGGAATGAGCAGAGTGGAAAAACATGTATTAAGAGCATCACTTTCAAGAGCACTTCAAAGTCTTCGCTTTGAGCGATCAAGGCGCCCTGGTGAGCTTTCCCACTTCCCATTAACGCAGCATTCAACTACAACCACAATTAGGTCTCCTCGGACATGAAACACATGATATTTGATTGCAAACAAAAGAGAACTTAAAATTCTGCATCCCTGTGTTATGCTTTGTTTATTCAATGTCACTCTACCTGCGTCCTTAGCCCATCTGAGGATGGAGGTGACTTCATTGCCCTTCGTGGTGTTGCACTGGGATCGGACAGCAGCTGCGCTCACACCCACCGTGCCCTCATTGGCCTTGACCCCGCAGAGGTAAGCTGTGGCAGTGCCAGCGCTGTCTGGCACCTGTGCGTTAGTGTTGTACGTCTGCAGAGATACAGGCCATTGACATGTGGTCAGATATCAAATATCAAACAGGACGGTTTATAGTCTTTCTGGTATGCTTGTGATCGACATAACTCTAACTGGACTGGTCTATTCCTAAAATAGCAGTATGTCAAAATGCTGAGTTAAATGATAAAGCTAGCGTCATTCTTACACCCACAAATCCCATTAAAAGACCAAATTAAACATTGTGTTAGTCCATCTCTCAATACTTCCTGACCCTGTCTGTGGCTCTCAGCGTCAGGCCCATTGTTTCCTTTTGAAGATGTAAATCTTAATTTAATAAAAAGAAAGCCACAAATATATTATTAATATTATATATTAATGTCCTATAACTGCTTCGCACTGTAGTTTGAAGCAAACGTTACTCAAACAGGAGGAAATATTCTATTTGTTGGGGATTATTTCCTCCACGTATTAATACACATTTATGTTTATTTTTGGACTGTTTGTCAGACAAAAAAAAGTAATATTAGAAACAAACACCATCACCTTGGGCTGTGGGTAATTGTGACGGCATTTCTACTATTTTCTGACATTTTTCGGACTAAACGGTTAATCGATTAGTTGCACCATATTCACGACGGCAGGACGGTTGTGTTTCCTTTTGATTATGGTTGTTTGAAGTCGCATACTAACATACTGCATCAGTATGTACTGCATACTGCGTACAAAATTAATGATTAACGCCGAATTCACACGAGACAACGGCGGAGTGTGGCTCGCTGTAATAATTAATTTTCCTGCGGTCGGGAGGCATGTTCATATGTTTCAGGCAGGAAGAAATTCTTTGTAACATAGGTCAACATGTCACAGGAGTCACAGGACTGTTTACTGATTGGTTGCGGGTCCTCTCTGGCCACACTTCACCAGTAAAAGTTCAACTTTTACCTAATTTTGTTTAGCTGCACTTTGCCGCAGAATCAAACGGCCACAGCTCGCTGAGTTTCTAGTATTATTTTAAAGCAAATTAAAAAGATTAACTATTATTAATTATTATATTATTATAATTTATTAATAATTTAATTATAATATTATTATACTATAAAATATGTTTTCTACAGTACATAATGTATGTGAGCTCTCGCTTTTTTTCACATTTGTAGGCATTCTGTTGCTGGCTGGTGCCAGAGCGTCTGCCTTGTAGTCCGCCACTGCACAGTCTGAAGAGACGCAATGCATTGTGGGGCAGTTGAGTATGTCCAGTTAGTTCACATATCATAATCAGAAATTTTTGCTAATTTAGTATACAGTACATCTGGGCATTTCTTGTGTACACAAAATCCACATACTATGCAGTGTGAACGCACTACGTACTAAATTTTGCGTCATACTTTGTATGAACAGTACGTTAGTATGCAATTTCAAACAGCGCCTTTGCTGACTTTCCTTCCAGACATTTTCATGGCCCGTTAGCTGCGGCACAAAATCAGAGAAAAATATATATATTACTGATTTTTATTACCACTGCCTTTTACAGCATGTTAGTATAATGCTTGAAGTTCTTTTTCAGTTGAATACCAGCATCCGTTTTTATATGCACAGTGCTTAATTTTTCGCACAGCGGGTATCCTCATTAATTAGGCCTATTCAAATATTTCGACACTTTGTTTTTGTAGGAGCTGTTCCGAACATTGTTCAAACATTGAGATCATTTGTATTGTGTACAAAGTATTGTGTAGCTTTCTTACTTCAAGCTATTCTCCAGACTTTTTTTTTCTCTGAAATAGGTGTGGTTTGTCAACCGTATTATTCCAGGAAGTTCTCAGATAATGTAATTGGCCAGATTGGTTTCCACATAGTTATCACAGAGGAAGCATCATTCTGCACTTGTAATTGTAACCTGATATGTGTAATTGAATGCTACTTTTATAATCAACTTTTTAAAAAAATGATAGAACTAAACAGTAATAAGGACACGTGTTTTTAATTTCCATCTGACGCTAGAGCTGCCACTTTTTAATAGTTTTTTGAACAATGGAGGTCTATAAACTGTATCAGGCTTTAGCTGCACGGATCAGTTTTGGTCTTTTCATGGGATTTGTTGGCAGTAAGAAAGATGCAGAATATCACCAGACTCATTGTTTAACTGGTTCATGTAGTTGCTGATGATTAATGAGGTATAAATAATCAACCTATTTTATGATTTCTGGTCTTTTTATCAAATCTGTAACATAATACACACCCACCGTGACATGACACACTTTATGACCTTGTTTACGGTCACAGGCCTTGTCAGGAAGCCATTAGTGGCCACAGCGAGATCAATACATTGAGCCATATTGTACATATATAATAATAAACCGAGTCAGACCTTGGCCAAAGACACAAAAGGGAACTTGTCCATCTCCAGCTGCGTCTCTTCTCCGCTCTGTCCGTTCAGCTGACCCTTCAGAATTCGAGCAGCCGTCACCGTGGGAACGCCCATCCCTAAACACCGAAAGCAGGTCGACCGTTAGGATTGCATTAGTTTCCCCTAATGGGCGGGAAACAAAGGGACTGCACATGAGAAACATTAACACGTTTCATCCACCGCTGTGCTCAGTATGCCACACATGAAAGATTGTTGCATTCTTTGACATATTAGGAGAAGATGGCTGCTGTGAGGCAAAACATTTTCTTAGGTATAAATTACTTCAAGAAACAAAGGCAAACGGATGAGGTCACAGAAAGAAAGGATCCTCTGTAATCTGTAACATGCAGGATGATTACTTTACGTGACTTTTTGTTGCCTGACATGAAAGATAATCACAGGAAAATATGAGAATAATATTCTCATTGCTAAGATCCAATTCTCATCTTTGCCCAGGTCAAGTTTGATCACTTACAGTAATAATGAAGACAGTCCTGTGTGCGTAATCAAAGTTTGCACATGAGAAACAGCCTCAGGCTTCGAGGTACGCAAAGGAAACAGTGTCAGTCTGAATTCTTCAACAGAATCTTGTGGTTTTTCTGGTAAAAGGTTGAGGCTCTCTGGGAAACATTTTCAGTTAGGCAATCACTCTCTGATGTGTATCACCAACGTTTTTTTAAGTTGTAAGACGGTTCCTGTTATTCTCTAACTACGCTATGACGAACTCGTGCACGCAGCAGTGCGCAAGAATGTCATGTTGTGCCTATTAGTCCAAACAGAGAGAGCAGAGACCAGATGGAAGATAAAAGTTTTTGTGTGACCAATGAGCAGCCCAGCACAAACAGAAGGCCAGTGATCTGGTGGCAGCACGGCTGTTTTGTTTGCTACTATTCATTCACCGCACGTGATAGAAAACATTTGAAAAATCTCATTCATTTTCTGCTGGATCACTGGATCCTCTGTAACATAATTGCAGCTTAAATAGAACTGTTGACATGGTTGGATTGTCCATAATTAATGGTATCCATTAAAATAGTGAGCTTACTGCAAGTCAAATCCTTCTGCAGTAAGTTTACCTTCCATCTTTAGGGGAGAACGGGGAGTGTTGTAACACTGGGTTAGTCGTAACACTGTCAGTTTGACCAATCAGAAAAGAACCGCGGTGATGTCATCAATATCGTGTAATCCCATTTACTTTTTGAGCTCTCAGGAGAAGCGTTGTGTCTCTATTTTATGACCTGATTTTCAGGTAAGAAATCAAAAACTTTTATATAGAATATTTTTTGCCCAGAAACTTGAATAAATCCAGTTGTTTGAAGGAGATGTTTTCACAGCAATATAAAAAAAAATAACAGAGAGGGAATTATGACCTGTTTAACTTCCTAACAAAAACAGTATGCAATAAAGTAATGTAATAAAGGAGTGGATGTTGAAGTGCACAGGATTTATTGTTTTACTTTTGTTTTTTAACATGGTATCGAATTGGAATCGAGAATCATGGAATTTCACTGGCATTGATATCGACTACTAAATTCTGGTATTGTGACATCCATAGTGTAAGCCTATGGGAACCGACAAAATGCCTAAAATGTATTATTGTGGTGCCAAAAGGCGCGGTGAAAAAATGATGTTAATTATGCTCCTAAATGATGTGCTGGTGAACCTGCAGTAAATGGAAAAGTTAGGCGCACCAGTGCAACCAATGTAAAAAGTTAGTCTGGAGCCCTGTTGTAGATACAATAGTTTGTCTTACATAACCTAAAGTAGCAGTTTCTTTACTTTAATCTGATGCAAACCCACAAACTAAAACAGTTAGCTATGTAATGGCTGCTTGGGGTGGGAATAGTTATAACAGTTTATCAAAAAGTCAGTTCTGGGCCTACAAAGCCTGCAACCCAGGGGCACCCATCTACATCTGCCACAACTGTGACAGTAATTGAACCCTGAGGCCTTTGTGGCACATGCATATTCAGGAATACAGTCCTTAAACACACACACACACACACAGCAATTGTTTTTGTGCTAGATTTTAAGTTATGAAATGAATAAGAAATAAATGTTTTTTTTGTCACTTTAAATAGTTTATTTTATTCAAAACAGTTTATTCTTGAACAGAGTTCTTGCATAAATTTCAGTAAATTACCTCTTATTGTTACATCCATCCCCGGCAAGTGTTACAACTCACCCCGTAGTGTTGTAACAACGGAACTCTTTGCATTTGGCATTAACTCACATAATGTGTGATTGTGTAGACATCCAAGTGAGTGGACCACTGAGGGAGTGATGCTGAACAAAAGGTGTTGCTACCATCCCCAGTCACACAGCATTTGGGGAAATTTCATAATTTCTTGCCATTATTCCGGATGCTAACATAATGATTTTGTGGCTTACCATCTCCAAGGAAGAGGATGATATTCTTGGCTTTGTTTGTATTGAGACTTTGCAGCGTCAGAGCGTTCTTCAGGGTCTGCTGGGCCCAGGTGTTCCAAAATTTGGGATCCTTCTCTTGATCTGTGTAGGGAAATGAACAAGTGTGGTTAACTTTGGATAGAAAGTCAGAAAATTAAAAAGGCTTGTTATAATTTCCCACAGCCCAAGCTAGTGTTTTCATACGTCTTGTTTTATGTGAGTTACAGTCCAAAACCCAAAGTCCATGTAAGATCTGGCCAGAATTTTAGTTTAAAACATTAAAAAAATGAAGTAACTCCTATATACAGAATGTGAAGAGGTTACAGTGTTGACGTTATGTCGTAGACGTCTATGTATTGTGTTGCAGTGATATCTACTCTACGACAAGCTAGCCCCGGTCCTTCCTGTCTTGTAATACCTCGAGAGGCGACAGTGAGTCACTGTAGCGTCTAGGGATGCACCGATACCGATACTGATACCGATACTGATACCAATACCGGATCGGATATCGGACCGAATATTGGTGACAACCGGGCCGATCTATTCAATTCAATTCTATGTTTATATACTTTAAACACTATATACGAGAATAATTCCTGTTTAAGTTTACCAATATGTTACTAAAGGTTTACACCTGTATTGTAATTCCTGTTAATTTTGAAGATTTTTTTGCAATGTACAATGAATTTTTTCATTAATAAATAACAATCCACGGAATTTCTATGTATTTATTTGTTACATTTTGTTTTACAAATTTAGGAAAGCAATGTTTAAGTCGAGCCTGATGTTGCCTTACACATAAAAGAATGATCCCAGTCTCTTCCACACAGTGAGGCATACAGCTCATTAATTAAACACTGGTGTCGGATCGGTACTCGGTATCGGCCGATATCCAAATCCCAGGTATCGGTATCGGGACTGAAAAAGTCGGATCGTGCGTCCCTAGAAGCGTCCAGTCTGCCCTTATGAGTAGAGCTGCCCCAACGGGTTGTCAGTCACATTAAAGGTCCTTTGTACGTTTTTATAGTTGGCTTATTGGATAAAATCCAAAGTGGCAGAAATGAGAAAAAGACTTGTGTTTGGATTTCGTCCACCCCGCCACCTGAAGACTACTTCACTGAGAGGAGGGCGGACGGCAGCTCCGGGAGACGGACCTTCAGTTAGCAGTTAGCAGTTAGCTCAAATTCAGCCAGTGCAAACCCCAGCACCGGGGGTCTGATCCCGACAAAACGTACGCGGACCATACAGCCCCGGTTAGTGTCACAGTAAACATACAGACGGTTAACATAAACTATAGGCCAATGCCACACGTGAAGATTATAAGATAGCAGTGTTATTTATTATTAGTGTTATATTTATATCAGAGTTTCAGCAGTATCGTTGAATTTTGGGTATTCTTGCTCTGCTGTTAATTAGTAGTTGGCTTTTTTTTTTTTTATTACTGATGACGGTAAATTTAGATTTAGATATGGACCCAGTAGTAGAGATGAAATGCTGCCTCATATTTCTTTGGAGCATGTGGCTTTATCTTACACATTGCACCTTTAAACCTGCAAATGTTATGGCATTTTTGTTTAAAAATGACTAAAATGATATTTCAACTATCAATTACCTATTACTTTTTTGTCGATTGACTAATCACAGCAGCTCTAACTGTCACCAAACCAGTCATATCATCTAAAATCGAGATTTACACATTTGACCATCTTATAAAATATGATGACAAATACACATCTATCTCCTACAGTACAGAGCAGCAGGGAGATATTTAGATAATAATTTCCTGTTATTTGCATCAAAAATATCCAATGTTTTATAAAAACAGGTAATCTATTTGGATACATGAACTTCCTTAAAAAGCAACCTGCAACCTTGAACAGGAGTGTACTGAACATCCCCCGATGCATTACAGACAGCTGGACAGTTATCATGCCTCCACGCCGGAAACAACCGTGTCTTGAGGCAATATGTTTTCGGGTTGTCCGTCCATCCATTGGTAACATTGTCACGAACACGATATCTCAGGAACTACCTGAGCGAATTTCTTCAAGTTTGGCACAAACGTCCACTTGATTCGATTTTGGTGGTCAAAGGTCACTGTGGTCTCACATCCATCCCATTCTTGTGACAACGATATCTCAGGAACCCACTGAGGGAATTTTATTACATCTGGCACAAACATCCATTTGAATTCAAGGATGAACTGATTAGAATTTAGTGGTCACACGCCAAGGTCACTGTGACCTAAATTTTGGCTGTTACTCGGGAATTCATATGCTAAATATAACAATTTCACACAAATGTCTAACAGGATAAAATGATGAAGTGATGACATTTTGGACAGACATGGATGGAAACTGCAACTTGACTAGTTGGCGGAGGCGTACAACCGCGAGGCGGTAATTCTAGTTTAGTTGTTGTTGTTGTTTTTGCGGCAACTGACTAACAACACAGTAACTTACCAGGGAATTTTGGCTTCCCCAAACTCCCCAACATCAGGCAGGAGCAAATGACGAGCAGGGCTGTCACCTTCATTGTTGTCGACTCAGTGCGGCTGACGCGTCACTACAGACAGCCTTAACATGCCACTTTGAGAAGCTGAGGAAGTCTGTCTGCAGTCGCCTCACAGCTAGAGAGAAAAGAAGAACAAATACTAGTGATTAAGTCTGTGTCATGTTGTCACACATTGACTCTGACACACCGGTTTAATGCGTATTTGTGCGTCACGATTTGAATACGCATACTTGTTTCAGGCAAACAACACCCACGCTGCACCGCTTCAATTCTCTGTAAGTGACCAATATACAGTATACATTGAACTGGCAACTCCACTGGAGTATTGGGGTGTAGTAAAATAGCAGAGTGCTATGATGTTGGATGTTACAGGGACTGTAAATGCAAATGCAGATCCCACTGTTCTGATAGCATAAAAAAATAAACTTTTTTTACTCTGATTTCATGCATATGGTGATGTGTTCTTTATAAAATTAGATTTTAAAAATCGCAATATATCACCTTGCTTACAGTATTACTGCTATCACAATATATTGAATCGTAGCCCCTGTATCACGATACGTATCGTATCACCAGATTCTTGCCGATACACAGCCCTACTGGAGTATTGGTTCAAAAATCATGGAGATAAGTGGTAATATTTCTTGCTCTCTTTTCTCATATAGGCTTTCTAAATAGAAAAACAGGTAAACTAAGGCTGGAGAGTGAAACCAGCGATCGGCCTGTTTTCATGCCATCAAAGCTATATCGATGAAAGATGTTTTTGTGTGTGTTGTTTGTAAAAAAGTATCAGGTCCATCAGGCTTTTGCAGCAGAAGCAAAAAGGAGAGCTTGGTAAAGTTAAGCTGGAGGCCTCGCTGTGAATGTAAGTAGTCCCAACAGGGGGCCCTTATGGGTCCTGGCCAGTCAGGCTTTCATCTGTAATTATTCACACCCTCCTTCTTTCTTCCTTGTGCTTATAGCCAAGGTCATTTTAATGGGATTGAGCTCCATAGCACTGAGAGGTTTAAGGGCCATAACAAAGCCGATTAACAGCGAGTGATTGACTGGACACGCCACCCATGAGAAGAAAAATATTTCACCTGTGCAATTCTGATAGGAGGTTTTGATATTTCTTTGTTGTTGTTGTTTTTTAGTAAGGACAAGGTTGCGTGCAAACAAACCATACCCTCCTAATTGTGAGATAATACGACATTATATTGTTAAAGATGGAGTAGGCAAGTTGAAGCAAATAAGATTAAAAAAAAAAGCTATATCCTGACATTAGTGCATGAGACATGTGATATGAAAAAAAAATCCTGTTCCTCTATGTCCTCTATGATTTCACAGACCGAAGGAAAACAACCAGTCAGAGCCGAGTTGGAGCCTTGCCGTCTCTGAGCGGCTGTCAATCACTCACAAACTCTGATCAAACGGTCGAACTAGGCAGCGCTGATCAAATACGAATCAATATTCTGTTACTGTAATGAATATTTTCTAACGTAAAATGTTCTCAGAAACATTTTGTAGTGTACTGTTTAGCTGTAAAATGAGAACATTTATGACCCGGCAGCCATTTTGAGATCAGTTGAGGAAATACCAAGCACCGCCCACCAGCCGGAGCAAACTTTCTCATTTTACAGCTAAACAGCACCCTACAAGATGTTTCTGAAAACACTTGAGGAGAGAAATAAGCATTAACATAAAAAATATAGATTAATATTTGATCAGCGCTGCCTAGTTTGACCGTTTGATCGGAGTTCACGAGTGATTGACAGCTGCCTCCGTTGAACGAACAGCCAATAGGAACGCTCTCTCTCTGAAATGACCTGTGATTGGTCAAAGTCTCCCGTCATGAGCTAGATATTTTAAATCCTGAAAACAGAGCCATGAGGAGGTGCAGAAGTCTATTTTTCTCTCAGAACACTTGAATTACAATATGCTGAAAGATTATTATGGAATTTTTGCCCAATGGTGCCAAAAATATTCCGCCTACTGAAGCTTTAAATCACCCTCTTTTTTATGAAGAGTGTTTCCCACCAAGCTTTGGCCTTTTGTTATTCACTACACGCCTTTGAAGGTGTGTACCTCCAGCTTCCATACTTTAATACTGACTACAATACAATTCCAAACAGCTTGGAAAGATCACCTCATCCAAAAGCTTGCTCAGACTGGTAATACAGTTGGTTTAAGAAAACAGGCAAGTCTGAACCAAAAGGAAAGTCCTGCAACCAACCAGGCGGTAGCAGGTGGATATAATAACAAGGTACAGTATTAATCCAAGATGACAGGTGCCTTTACCGTTCCTTCAGACTAGTAGCCATTAAAATCTGCCAGGTCCGGCCAAGGGCAGCGAACCAGCCAGTCTGCAGCAAAAGTAGCAGAGCAGCACCAACACGGCCAACATCAGGATGCCAGACAGGACAGTGGTCAGGATCAGATGAAATGTTGGATCTGTCATGGTGTCAACATGCTTGCTCCGGTGTATCCAGCTGGGGTGTCAAATGGGGTAAAATTCCCCCAGTACCAAATAACTTCACACACTGAGCTCCTTCCTGAGCTCAGCTTGAAGCCTGAGGCAAGTCACTTAAATGTGTCACTCGAGCAGGTAGCAGCTCTGAAGCGAGGATTATAGGCTTCTAAATTATGCTCAGGAGGAGTGGAGGGGCTGCTGGATGAGAGGCTGGCATCCAACATATTCTATCAAAACTCTACTGTGTCTGGTCTTCAGACAGATGAAATGGTGTTATGTTGTCTCTGTTCACTCTAAATTGGCGAGAACTCTAACCACAGCTGCCAGTTTTTAAATAGGCAACTTGGTTTGCTTCTCACACCAGGCTTCCTCCTCCAACCTCCTGTATGCACGCAGAATAACTAACATTTTGACTGAATGATTTCACACTGGGGAGATGTGGGGTATCTTAGTTATTGTTTCTATTTGAGCAAATACTTGAACCCTCTCACTATGTGTGGCTAAATTAAAAAAATCTGATTTTTAATAATCACTGTGTCAAAAACATAATGAGTTGTGTCAGTTTAAAGTAGAGCCTCCCAAACTTCTTCATGCTTCCCATGTATATCTGCAAAAAAACGTGCAATATTTGACATAATGGCATTGAAAAAACAAATAAATTAGATATAAATAGAGACAGAAATGTATTTTACTGCAACCTCCCATGGCTCCATTGCAAACACTTCTATAATCTCCAACTGTTCAAAGGACTTTCATGTAACTATCACAAATTACATCATAAAACCCTGTATGATTTGAATGAATGAATAGCTACATGACTTATTGCTGACCAGCACTTAATCCTGGTGAACAACTGTGTTTAAACAGAGCTGGTCTCGTGTTAAACTCTTGTAAAACCCAGACTGGTTATTCAACATTGCATCAGAATAAGGTTAAACTGAGCGGATGCTGATCAGAGGAAAGATGCACAAAAACACAGTATAGCCTATAGTTTGTATGTTATGTTATAGCCTATAATAACCTGTAACCAAAATCCCAGCCGACACTCCGACAGCACATTCCTCCAAAAGCAACCTGTTATCTGTGTTAGAAAAACCGCAAAAAAAAAAAAAAAAAAAAAGTTGTATTGTTGTTTACTTACTGCAAAGTGGAGTTATTATCCCGGACAGAAATCTACATCCAGACGTTCAGCACAGTTCATTCAGTGTTTCACCCTGAAGTGTGCGTCCTCCTCGCTGCTTTCAGTCCTTTTTATAAGGCCACAGTTGTTGGACTGACTCTGGGGGTCTGAGAATAGCGGTCTGTTTCCCACGAGGGAGAAAAAAACCCAGCCTCAGAAATAACGATGCCATGCTGCTGCTGCTGCTGCTGCAGGAGATGGACCGAGAGCTCCTCCTGTCGGATGGCTGATGCACCCAGCACAGAGCTCCATCATTATACTGTAACTAACAGTACAAACTATTTAAATACTCCATCATAACTACAAGTTTTACTTTCAAAATTGTAGTTAAAAGGCTGCAGGTGTATCATAAAAATGTATTTATTAAATATATATATTTAATATCTTTAATATATATGTTTAATATATATATATATTGTTGTTTTTAATATATATTTTTATATATATATATAGATAAATATTTTATCTATATATATATATAGATATATATATCTATATATATATATATATATATATATATATATATGAATGCAGGAAAATGGCCCTGTCAGTGTTATACGATCATATATTAGGCCTATAACATTGGATTATAGGCTACTGATGCATCAAGGTATGCAGAGATTTGATGTTGTGGCTGTTTTAAATGAAGCTATTTCAGGATTTTAACTACTTTACAAATAGTTTATTAATTTATTTATATTTATTTTTAACCAACAGTGCAACAAATTTAAATACTCCATAATAAGAAAAAGTTTTACTATATATATTTTTAATAAATACATTTGTATTATATATATGTATATATTATATAAACGTATTTGTATTATATATATACATATATATTTATTTATTTATTTTTAATAAATACATTTTATTATATAAGTTTTACTTTCAAAATTGTAGTTAAAAGGCTGCAGGTGTATCATAAAAAAATCTATTAATATATATATTAATAAATAATTTTTTTATATATATTATATAATATTTGTATACATCATATATATGTATATTATATTTTTATACATATTATATTTTTATATATATATATTAATGGAGGAGAATGGCCCTGTCAGTGTTATACGATCATATATTAGGCCTATAACATTGAATTATAGGCTACTGATGCATCAACATGTATGTAGAGATTTGATGCTGTGGCTGTTTTAAATGAAGCTATTTTAGGATTTTAACTACTTTAAAAATAGTGACATAGTTTATTAATGTATTTAATGTTTATTTTTTTACGGAGAAATATACAGTAGCCACAAACCGCAGCACTTATTGCCTTAGCTTGTTTGCAATGCCCCTCCCTATATGGCCCTCTAAAATACCCAAAACTCAACAATCTTTACAATCTGTAAGTAACTAAAAACTACAGAGGTCAAGAAAATGTAAAAAGTACAATATTTCCTGAAAGTATAAAGTAGCATGAAATTTAATTATTCAAGTACAAGTACCTAAAAATTGTATTTAACAAAGTAAATAGAATAATATAAGTATAGTACTTTAGTAAATGTAACTTACTAAGCAATTAGCAACTAAAACAAACAAAAACAGATAGATTTATAGCCTCCAAATATATAAACAGTGGTGAATGTAGTTTTAAGTAGTGGGCCTAATATCATTGCTGGTAAAATTTTTGTTTATTAACAACCTATTAAATAGGTACAAGCTTTAAATCATGGACCGACTGTCTAATTGATGTGACTCTACATTGTAAGTAGGCTCCTTGCTGTTTCCTGTGGCCTCCAGTGGATGTCACTGTGGCAACTGAACAGGCTTATAGGTGAAACAGTCTCAATATATATAATAATAATGTGGAATACAACATCCACCACTTATTTTCTTTCTTTGATTGATTTTTTTTTCCCCCTTACTGTACATAACTCCAATCAAATAGGCCTCAGCATAGCATATGTGTTGGGGTAGCAGACGGTTACGGAATATTTGAACCCACTGTCCTTTTAAGCTCCAACAGGATTGATTTGGGGATTTTGTTCGAAGTGAGAAGCCCTTTTGGACCCAACTCATGTTCTTTCAGCGGAGAACGAGGTTGGTTGTCACATTCATTAGATCTCGCTCCCTAAAGGGCACTGTTAAAAAAATATTGCTACTGAAATTTTCAGAATTGGGGTCAGAGGTCAGCTACAGGGTCATTTCAGGAGTAAGACACTTGACAATGAGGTGAGAGGACTTTTAGTGTTTTTCACATCAAACTGTAAATATCCAGCTCTTCTGTGTTTCTCTTCTAAGCTTCTCATCGGGTTCATAATAAAACAATTATCACCGTTAGAAAGTATGGGGGAGAGCTATAGTTTAGATTCTCTTAGCTAGGCTACAACATGTCGTTGTTAGCTTAGTCGTTAGCAAAAAAGAAATCCCAGTTGGGGATGTTTGTCACAATCTCTTCAGGGTTGGTTGTCATATGTACGTGATGGTATTGTCCAGTATTAGGCCTATATAAAGATAAAAAACAAACACTTATAGGAATGATTGTTCCTGTTTAATGTTCTCTCAATGCAGGAAGCTGTTGCATTTCAATGAAATTAAATTCATCTTTAAGAATTTTCCTCTTTTTTTTCCCCCATTAAAATGACATAGGGACAACCAACCCCATAGTGTGTGACAATGCTGGTGATATTTATTAGAGGGATAAACCCTCAAGATGAAACATCTCGTTTTCAAGCAGGGTCCTGGACAAAAATGTAGCCTACAGAAAATACAGTAGGCCTACATGAAACAACACAAGTAGGCTACACTCACACATAAAGACAAAAGCTCTCCCAGGCCTACCTACTTCCACACCCACTCCCCTAAATAGAACAAAATACACATAGACCTACGAAACTAGCCTATATACAGGCTACATTTACATGCACCTACGCATTAGACATACATGCGCGTGAACAGGATGTAACATTTTGAATTTAGGCTACAGAGAACCCAGCCGCCTGATAAATGTAGTAAAAAGTAATTATCCATACGATTCAAAAGTACTAGTACTACCCCATTATGGTAAATTAATTATTATTCTGATAAACGCCCATTTTTTTACAAACTAGACAGGCAGCTAGCGGAGCAATTAATTAATTAATTAATTTTATTTAGTGTTCTGCACTTTTCTGCAGTGCATTAAAGTGGGGGTAGGCAGTATATTTTTGGCATCATTGGGCAAAAATTCCATAATAATATTTGAGCATATTTTAATTCAGCATGTGAGAGAGTTTTCTGAGAGATAACTAGACTTCTGCACCTCCTCATGGCTCTGTTTTCAGGCTTTAAAAAATGCAGCCCGTGATTGGAAACTTTGGCCAATCACAGGTCATTTCAGAGAGAGAGCGTTCCTATTGGCTGTGCTCCGGCTGGTGGGCGGTGCTTGGTATTTCCTCAACTGTTCTCAACATGGCGGCCGGGTCACAAACATTCTCATTTTACAGCTAAACAGTACACTACAAGATGTTTCTGAAAACAATTGAAGCGAGAAATAGGCATTACAGTAACAGAATATTGATTAATATTTGATCAGCGCTGCCTAGTTTGACCGTTTGATTGGAGTTGGTGAGTGATTGACAGCTGCTCAGAGACTGCAAGGCTCCAGCTCGGCTCTGATTGGTTGTTTTCAGATTAGATTCAGATTTTTCCAATTTCAGAATACCTGTCTCATGCACTACTGTCAGGATATATAGTGAGTAATATATTCAAACTTTATTTCAGACACACAGGAGGGTCCATAGCAATAAAAGAAAAGAAAAAGAAACAAAAAGCATACAAGATAAGACCACAGCAGTTCATCATTCAATTCATATGTAGGCTATCTCGCCAGTGTTTTCAGAGCCTGGATGAGTACCGAGTGCAGCTTTTGCTCGGGCTGGCTAAAGCCTCTATGATGCTGTTCTCTGACTCATACAAGCAATGAATACAATTATACATCAAATGTCTTAAAAGTGCCTCACATGTAAGAATACCAGAGGACACAAACAGTTGACTGGCACTATGCTATCTGGGAACCCGAATTAACAACCTCATTACATCATTGTAAGCCACTATGAGCCTTCACATCCCAGATAGCAGTAGACTCCGGGGCGGATCCGCCCCCAGGTCGGTACATCCGCCCTAGTGTCTCACTACTACTTTTCTTGTAGCTAAACCAAAGATGAGTTGTGTACAAAGCCGTGCAGAAAGCTCTAAATAATGAACATTTTACATTTACAGAACACATGCTGAGCTTACAAAGCAACATATTTGCCTGAGTATGTAGTTTTATAAAAATAACTTTTTTTTAAATCATATTTGCTCCATTTCTACGCACTGCAGCTTTAAAGTGAGATATAGGTTATAGCTGTATATTTCCATCAGGTGGTAGCTAAATAATATTACTCAAAATTGACCTAAAAATGTGCCTAAAAACAAGGTATAGGACTCGAGTTTCGTGGTAGAAAGTTCATAAAAAGACATGCTCATAAACAAGCCTGCTCACTTTATCACGCTTGATAGATTTTTACACTTAAACCCACAGGATATCCTGAGACATCTCGACTGTCACAAACAACACTGCCTCTCATCAGTTAGGCTGCAGAGTTGCTACATTGTATCGAGATGATTTCCGGGGAGGCGACGCAGCGCAGATCGTTCCAGAGGGATGTGAACTATCTTGACAGTGAAGCGCTCAGTCTTCTTTGGTTGTTTCAGTCTGAGGCTCCCTCTCTGTCCTCCGGTCAGAAAGCACACCGGAGTCACGGAGAGAGGCTGGAGGAGGACTATCTGACAGCAGTACGGGGTAAGAACATGTCCTCTAACTCACACATACAGCTAAGTCAATAAACCAAAACGTTTAATTAACTAAAATCATCTTTTATGAGCTATGACACAACACCACGTGTTCAGTAGTACTATGCTGGGGTTGACAATTACAGGCTTGTTGACATGCAACTCAATGTTTTGCTAAACTAATGTACTTCTGTGGTTATTTTTCTTACATAACTGCAAAGTTTGTGACGTTGGCTGTGTAGGGGGACCTTGCATGAAGTTCAGTGACCTCACTGCAGCTGTGTTTTACTCTGTGAAATCAGTGTAATATACCCCAATAGGGACTTTGTGTTGTTGTTTTTTACACCCACAAGGTTCCCCTCATCTGAGCTGCAGATGTACTCAGGGTAGCCTTCTTTCAGCGAGTCATATAGCCAACATCAAATTACCCCTGTACCACCTAATAGGCTGACATTTCTATATTCCTCAGCGTCCTGGTATATAAGCTATAACTGTTTTTTCCTCTATATGCCAGCTGCAGCCAAAACCACATCACACACACCAGAAATAAGTGTGTGTGTGTAGCCACAATACAGTCACTGCATGTTTGTTTTTGCTTGATTTAATGGTTGCAGTGGCATAAAAATAACATTTACTTTCACTGTCTAAATGTTAGCTTGGACTTTTATGTGCCCATTCATCATGTAGGGGTCTTGCAGAGGTGACTGTAAGCAACTACATGAAAGAGATCATCAGTCTGACACAAACTTTGAACATACACCAACAATGGCAGATGTAAAATGTCTTTTCTAAAGTAAACTGTCATGATCTTGCAACACACGCCCACCCCAAAGCACATACTTGGGGATCATCTTGTTAATCAGATGAAAAAGACATTATTTATGTTGCATTTTTAAAAGCAAAAGTGCTTCACAGAAAGAGGAAATTATTGCATTTAAAGTAGAAAACAGCGTTTGGATACAGGTTTAGATGCTGCAACTTATCGAAGCTGATTTACTGCTAAAATATAGATTGCATCACTTTAAAGTCAGCTGGGCATGACATGAAGTATCTTGTTATCACATGCACACAGTTGGTGCTTTGTTGTGCCTGTAAAAATGCAACAATATGATGCTACAAATTCAAACCCGTGGGCTGAATATTATTAGATGGCTTGCTTTTATTGCGCAGGCCCGTGAAATACGAGAGACACAGATCACCAATTGCACAGGCTAATGCCTGTGTGATTGATAGGTTTAATAACATTACAGAGCCCTGGATGTGGTGCACTCGGTGAGCTTGGTTTACTCTGAGGTTATTCATTACCTAGGGGTGATGGGCGAGTGTTCTGCAGGGCGCCATAACAACAGCAGGAACAGGTAATCTCCTGTTATCTGTCTGTGCTGCCGTGGCTGGAAATCTCATTGTAAGCAAGCTTCCATGTGCCACTCCTTCTTAATCCTGACCTTATGCTGGAAAAAAGTCAAAAGTAGGACATTTGGGTGATGTAAAAATCACATAATCTACAGCTATATATAAATACGAATGTAAAGAGAGAGTATCATGGTATGTTTTACGATACTGTGCACGTTGGCTGCTTGCAGATCTAGTGCATGACGGTGACACCGAGACCTGACTGGGTGATATTTGATCATTGCACATACGTCAGAATACCTGAAACGTGCTCAGAAGAATGACTTAGAGTCCTCTGTCAACCAGGAATCTAAAGAATTTCAGAGCGGCAGCCTGCATATTAATAACCATGTGAGAGAAAATGCAAGCTCTTTATTATTTTCTTGGCACATGCATGACTAAAAATAAACCAAAAGTGTTATGAATCTAGTAAACATCCCTCGGCTTAGTTTAACAATCCTACTCCAGAGCGGGGGAAAAGCTGCTTGCCTGGGAAAGTAGCTTTTTAACACTTTATTATCAGGGTGTTTTCACCAAAGGAAACATTTCTGCATGGTGAGGGGAAAGGCATTTCCAGTGCTGTCCTGAGGTCAGAGGTCAGGAACTAAAGCCTGAAACAACTTTGTCTTATCTGTTGCTTTCAGGCAGAAACACAGGGGACTGAACGCGAAAGATAAAGTGTTAGAGCTGAAGCGGCTAGTTGTATTTATGAATGTCTACATGTTGAGCCATCAGCCCTGTTTGTTTGTTTGCTGCATTTGATACTTGAACGTACAGTCAACATACGTACACCAGCACATACTGTACATGGCACAGGGTCAAGAGTACCGAGGTGCAGTATATGGCAGCTTGTGCCACTGCAGTAAACAACCTTGTACACAATAATATAGTTGCGACATGTGCATTTATGTTGGATCATACGGAACTGTTTGAACTGTGCTTGCTTGATCTTGTTGTAGTAAGAAGTGTCGTCATGTTTACATTTGGCAGCGTGGCATTTCTGGAATGTTTTCCCCAACCTTGGCCTTCTCCTTTTGGGATTCACAAAAAGGGTTAAATGATTGCTTTAAAGGGATAGTTCAGGTGTTTTGAAGTGGGGTTGTATGAGGAACTAATCCATAGTCAGTGTATTACCTTCAGTAGATGACGGTCGGCACACCCCCAGTTTAGAGAAGCAGGCAGGAGTTACCGAACGGGACCAAAGTAATGTGCTGCTGTGGACGGGGTCAGCAGCAAAAAGAAAGGCTCACCTAAAAAAATCAATATCAGTTTAAGTGTACGCTATATTTAGAATATTTTTACTGGTTTACCTTGCTGTCAGACAGTTTTTGACGGGGAACTGAAGCCGTTATATGCTCTCACCAAAGCAACCAGACTCCATTGAAGAAAACTGTAATTTTACCTCACAGAACACGGGGGGTTGCTGGTCTACCGCTGCCTCGATCAGTTAGTAAGATTGTGTTATTTTGTGACTTTGGTTTGGATTAACCAAAGTCACACAATAACACAGCATAGATGGATACAGCGGCTTCAGTTCCCAGTTTGGATATAATACAAGTATGCACCTGAAAATAAGAATAATGGGTCCTCTTTAAGCTGATATTGATTTTTTTTTTGGGTGGGCCTTTCTTTTAGGTAGCTAAAATATGTTTTGCTGCCGGCCCTGTCCACAGTAGTACATTGCTTTGGTAACTCCTGCCTGCTTCTACTTCTACTTCTCCATCTACTGGAGGTAATACACTTACTATGGATAAGTTCCTCATACAACCTCCATTCAAAACACCCAAATTACCCCTTCAGAAGAGGAAGTTTGGTTACGCTGTTCGTGTCATCTCTATGTGACCGAGAGGTTTGGAGGCTGAAAAGCAGAAGTTGTATTTCAACAGATACATGACTCAAATCACAGACGTCGACTAAGTTGTCACACAGAATGTGAGGCTTAGATTGTCACTCAGATTGTTTTTGGCGTGTAGTCTTTAATCACCGTTCCTCTGTGGTCTCAAACCACATCTTGCTTCTGCATCTGACTGGCTTACCAATTGGTGGTTAACGGAGCCACCTTCCCTCAGATGCAAAACGTGTTTACTGCCAGCTTACGTCAAACATGCCCTGTAAATCGCCTCTAGTTTCCTTCCTTCCACTCATGTCCTGTCAGCTTCATGTCTTTTTTACACTACTCCTTTTTTTTTTTCTTCTATAAATTCTCATCCTGTTCTCATTTTTCTCTTCAGACACAAACTGTCAAACACCTTGCGCCGCGGTACACGCAGCACCCAATCCCAAACACAAACACGTTCCAGTTATTCTTGGAGGAATGCCCCTGCACTACAAATAATCGCCTGGTTCGCAGGATCAGTGACGAATTACTGACGCATGATTGTGGTTAACGGCCTCGCTCAAAGGCCGCGGCCTCGCGCCGTTTCCAAGAATCGTGGGACTGTGACCCGTCATTCTGTCAGCTTGTATTTGGGAAGACATCTGACCTTGGCCAAAGACTATTATTATGAGACTCGCATCATTTCGTAGTTTTCAAATGGTTCCCAGTCGCCACTTAGCGCGACTTCCAGAAAGTCAGGACGTGAGCAGTTTTCACAGATTGTTATTCGACGACACAGCGCTCGCTCTCCCACCATTACAGCAAGTTACGGCATGCTGATGCCCTCATGTTTTAGATGTAATTCCTAGTTTCAGGATAATGTGGATTAGGACACAGAGGAGGGAGGATTAAACATGACTCAAGGCACAAAACTTCATTGAAAACATGTCTGATATTAGTCATCAAATATCATTAACAGGAAAGGGAAGGCATTCAGCTCGGGGGGGGTCAATCTGTGTGGCAACATGTGCGCACACATCTGCACAGACCCCGATGCCAGGAAAGTGTTCAGAAACAGTGATTGTGTGCTGAGGAATGTGTGTGCGACAATAACACTGGTCTGTGCCAGTAGATACCAGTAGATTTGTTGCTCTCCATTGTGGGCCACGAAAAGCAGACCACATGATTCAATCAGGGAGACTTTTTGGCGTGTAATACTTTTGTGAGGGAAAATTCAGTTTGAGTAATTCACTGAGCATCCCTTGTTTTGTTAAATGGAACAGCTGGAATGCAGTGGGAGAGAGAGAAATATCAATATCCCCATTAGGCTCTTTTTGCTTCCAGCTATAGGTCATTTGAAGCCATTTATGTAATTGAAAGTGTCCTAAAAACAATCAGTGTCCTCTTACTTCTCCCCTCCCCCCTCCCTGTCTCTCTCTCTCTCTGTATCTCTCATCACTTTGGTCCTCCATCTTTTGTCCCAACAGTCCTTTTATAAGCCCATAATGCGACTCAGCTGGCCGGGTGCTGGGTTTAACAGAGTCTAAAAGTACACTAAAACAGGGAGGGTTTGTATGATTTTATTTGTCGTTGGTGTTTTAGAGTTGAGATAAGGCCAACACCAGCTCCCTCCTCCCAATGTTACTGGGGTTCATTTGCGGCATCTCGTCTGATAGTTAAAGGGAATCTGGTTTGCCAGGAATTCCTTGAAGTGCTTGTGGTGGGAACGTGGGTTTTGCCTCGGTGACATGTTTACGTGAAACAAGTGGGAAATAAAAATAAAGCTCGGATTTGCAGCTGGATTGCCTCCTGGTTGTGTTTACAAGAAAATCGAATCTGTCTTCATCAAGTAAACATTTATATTCAGTCACAGGGGACATATCATGCTCATTTCCTGGTTAATACTTGTGCTTTTGAGTTTCTACTAGAACATGTTTACACACTTTAATGTTCAAAAACTTTCATACTGTGTCTGTCTGAATATACCTGTATTCACCTTCTGTCTGAAAAGCCTGTCTCTTTAAGACCCCCTACTCAAAAAGCCTAGTCTGCTCTGACTGGCTTGCGAGAAACATATGATGCACCTTTGCAAAGGTAATTCTCCAGCCGTGGATGGAGAACAATAGACTGTATATAAAGATGGACGACGTGACAGCTCCCTTAAAATGAAGCCAAAACATCTTGATCGCCCCCTGGTGGCTGGCTGCAGTACAGGTCAAAAATCCCACCCCCTCCATGTAAGCATATGGGACATGGGTCAAACTAAAAAGTCAAAGTACACATCAAGTAATTTTTTCCCAAAGATAGTTTCTGTCATTTTATGTAGTTCTTAACACGCTGATGTATGTTCAAGTTTTCATTTTTTACTGTTAAGTTTGGTTTTACTTACTTATTTGATGCTATTAAAAGGGGGTGAGACGTCATGATTGACAGCTGTGATTGACAGCTGCTCTGAGTGAAGTAGTCATGCAGCCAGGGGCTCGGGAATTGTACGAGAGAAGAGATGTAACTTTAATTTTCCATAACCGTCACAAGTCTGTGCAACAGAACATGTGTCAGTTTGATCATAAATGTAGTTTTAGAGATATTATGGTTAGTTGTTGTGTCTTTCTAGCCAAAAAGCTATCGTGGTGCTAACATAGCAGCTTGGGGTCTCACGCTAACAAGCTGTGGCCGTGCTCAGCTCGTGATTGGCTCAGACCGGTGTGCAGACTCTGCAATCTGTGGGAGGAAGTGGAGACGTGCCGTCCATCTACATATACTGTATACAGTCTATGGTGGACGTACTCCGAGGGGGAGCGATTGTACTGAGTCTCCATATGACCTAAGAAGGGGAGCCAAATCTGAATGGCTTGTTGAATCACATGTTTTCTGATCTAGATAGCTAGAAAAAAATGCCTGGGTTGTCTTATTTCACAGTTTGTGGGTTGGTAGACACTCCAGATACCCAAATGGATGTGCACAAACACTGAAGAAGTGAGTTTTTCATGTGTCCCCATTTAACATGGGAAGTTGCAAGCCAGAGCATGAAGGAGCGAGACTGAGATTGTACTGAGTTATGTATTGCAGTGTGTTGAGGTGTGTCTCTGTCAGGCAGGACAGCCTAAGGTTAATCATTACCCTCTTTACAGTGCTGCTACTGTGGTTTAGGAAAATCAAATGCAAAACATGTTTCTGTAGCGCCTTATGTTTCAACTATAGGACCTTTGTCTACTAGGGTTAAATTAACATTTTATTTCTTTTAACCAAAATCAGTAATTTTTTTGACCATATAAATTACAGCTATGTTAGTTACTATTAAAGGTTGGCTCATTGATGAAAAAGAAGACATTTTTATTCATCAGCTGATCATACAATCAAAATATAGGATCTATTTTACCTTTACAAACATTACTGGTGTGAACAAACCTTCAACAGCATCAGGAAACGTTAATAACTTAGATCATCTAATGCTAGTCCCTGTATTAATATATCTGTCTATCGTTTTTTAAGTGACAGCCGGTTCCAAACTTTGAATCGAT
>CAKAOI010027600.1:89939-111720 GCA_916701655.1 Sebastiscus albofasciatus | reverse complement strand
TTATATGTTTATATATATATTTAATTACTCTATTTGGAGTTGTGTTAACATTTGAAACTCACATTATTATGGCAAAATATATATACAAATATATATATTGAAATAGATCTATTTATGTGTTATTTCTAATTAACCACACAGAATAGTGTGATTGTATGAATATCACTTCCAGGGACGTCCACAGGAATTCCCTTCTCTGCTTTACGTTTCCATAGCAACAGGAATCAACTCACCATTTAAACGCAGTGCTGTCTTTGGGTGTATTAGGTTTGTGAGCCGCCATCAGCTGAGCTCTCCCAGTCTAAACTGAGCTGGTGATTCTTGTTGTTCCCGCACAGCCATAAACAAACGAACCCATCAGCTGGTAGGGTCATCCAAGTCGCACTGCATCATGGGAAATGCTGTCCTATTTAAAGTAAAACAAACCTCCTACTCATGGAACGCGGAATCCCATCAAAACTACGTCTCCCACAATGCCCCGCTTTGCAGTCGTAAACATTAGACCTGTCAAACAACACAAACGCCATCTTGACAGCACCCTCAAAATGGCAGAAAGATGTGAGCTAGAAACAGAGCCCAAACTAACATTTATACTTTGTGTTATTTAAAACAAGAAGCGCCAGTTTCACCATTAAACAAGTGGTTATGGAGTTAGACCCCCTTTTAGCAGCACAGAGCCTGTAAAATGGACATACCGACGGCGGTGTTCAACGCCGCCAGAGATGGTAAGCTGAAACTTATCCAGAAGTTGCTGAGCAACAAAAGTCCAGAGGAGCTGGAGGCTTTAGCCGAGGAGAAGACACAAGGAGGCACTCCTCTGTTGATAGCTTCTCGATACGGACACTTAGAGGTGGTGGACTACCTCCTTGAACAGTGTAAAGCGAGTGTTGAACTCGGCGGGGCGGTGAACTTTGACGGGGAGACCATCGAGGGTGCTCCTCCGCTGTGGGCGGCGTCAGCGGCCGGTCACCTCTCCGTGGTGAAGACGCTGCTGAAGCACGGCGCCTCGGTGAACAACGCAACGCTAACTAACTCAACGCCGCTCCGAGCCGCCTGCTTCGACGGCCACTTGGAGATCGTCCGCTACCTGGTGGAGCACAGAGCCAACATGGAGGTAGCCAACCGACACGGACACACCTGCCTCATGATCTCCTGCTACAAGGGCCACAAGGAGATCGCCAAGTTCCTCCTGGACCGCGGTGCTGATGTCAACCGCAAGAGCGTTAAAGGGAACACCGCCCTGCACGACTGCGCGGAGTCAGGGAGCCTGGACATCATGAAGATGCTGCTGAAGTCGAATGCCCGGATGGAGAGAGATGGATACGGGATGACCCCACTGCTGGCTGCGAGTGTCACAGGTCACACCAATATTGTGGAGTATCTCGCCCATCAGCCTCGCACCTCCAGAGAGGAGCGTATTGATGCACTTGAACTCCTTGGGGCTACTTTTGTGGACAAGAAGCGGGATCTCTTGGGGGCTATGAGGTACTGGAGAAGGGCGATGGAGCTGAGGCAACCAGGGGATAAAGCTGGATGCCTGGCCAAGCCTCCACCTGGTCCTCCTATACCTGCTTATGGTTGTGCAAAGGAGGTGAGCACCGCTGAGGAACTGGAAGCTCTCATCACAGACCCAGATGAAATGAGGATGCAGGCCTTGTTGGTACGAGAACGCATCCTGGGGCCATCCCACCCAGACACCTCTTATTACATCCGCTACAGGGGAGCTGTGTATGCTGACTCGGGCAACTTTGAACGCTGCATCAGCCTGTGGAAATACGCTTTAGACATGCAGCAGAGCAACCTGGACCCTCTGAGTCCCATGACAGCCTCCAGCTTCCTGTCCTTCGCCGAGCTTTTCTCTTTCGTTCTCCAGGACCGGGCCAAAGGCACCCTGTCGACACGTGTCACCTTTCACGACCTCATGACTGTGCTGGGGAAAAGTGTGAGAGAGGTAGAGAGGGCTGTGGCGCAGAGAGACAACCCTCCAGAGGCTCCTCAGTTCACCAAAGCGCTCTCCATCATCCTGCACCTCATCTTTCTACTGGAGAAGCTGGAGTGCAGCCCGGAGCAGGAGCACCAGAAGAAGCACACAGTGTACCGCCTGCTGAAGCTGAACCCTCGAGGCCGCAGCGGCTTCTCACCTCTCCACATGTCTGTGGACAAGGAGACCACGTCTGTAGGCCGCTACCCCGTCGGCCGCTTCCCCTCCCAGGCGGTGGCGGCTCTGCTCCTAGAGTGCGGCGCAGACGTGGATTCACGAGACAGTGAAAACAACACGCCTCTGCACATCGCTGCTAACAACGGTTGTCCAGAGATTATGGCACTACTCATGAAGGCCGGGGCTCACTTTGACGCTACGAATGCACAGAGGAAGACGGCCTACGAGCTGCTGGATGAGCAGAGCAGCGGGCACCCGGCCCTCTACCCACTGAACTACGTCACCCTTCAGTGCCTGGCGGCGCGTGCAATTGAAAAGCACAGACTGCCCTACAGGGGACTCATCTCTGAGGAGATGGAGGCTTTCATTGAACTGCACTGACTTCCACTACTCTCCACCCAATGAGGCCCCCCACTGCACTACTCTTCCTGTGGTCTCCCACGCCACAAACTTCCTTCTCTACACTACTCATCTTTGTCTCCTTTTGGCCTCTTCTTCTCTCCTGGCCCTACCAACCTTGTGTCAGACCCAACCATAGCAATAAACATCCAGCCTCTGGGCTTAAATCTCTGGCTGTTCACTGGTCAGTTGCTTGATTCTAACATTATAAATCACTGTCAAAGTGATGGTTGGTTTCTAATGCTATTTAAAGCTGGGTGAAACTTCAACTTGATATAGGCTTACTGCATTTTCCCTCTTTTTGTAGAAAGGAGACTTACAGTATGATGGTGCTTGTGTGTGTGTTTGGTGGTGGCTTGTACTGTATGAAAGACGGGTTTCAGTATTACTGATGGGAAGCGTCTGATCAAAGTAGCCAGTGCATGAAAATCAAGAGTGAATATGGTAGCTCACTTTTGCAAATTCATTCATAAAAGGAAGTGTTTTGAACAACCACCCAAACTTGCTCGCTGGTAATGTTTAGCATATTCCACTTCACATACTGTATACCATCTGCTGTGTTTCTTTGATATGGGAAGGTGTTTGAATTTACTGTGCCAAATGTCAGCCATGGAGCCGTGTTCTGTTACAGACTGTAAACTGGTGACAAAAAAAACGACAAGCAACTAACTTAATATCTTCCTAATTATAAGCAGAAGTAATAACCTCAAGTGGAGACGTACATGAAGAACATCAGGAACGTTGAGTAGAAAGAGCCGGTGCTATTGTTGTGGCTAACACTCCCCCTGTCTCCACACAGACGTGTATTACCTATGCAGTTTGGGATATTCCAATCAGAGGCAATGTTTTTCGAGCAAAAATTCACTACACAAACAGATTTTACACAGGATCATTCTTCAGTTTTACACGCTTATCTTACGGCTCAAGCCTGGGGCTGCTTCGTTGACAATGAATTGGTATCTGAATTTTATGAACCACGAATGTTTTCTTAAAACGTCTGCCTATGTCCGAATGAACAATTTCAAACCAGAGCCTAAAGTGTGCCTACATCCCTCTACTTCAATGTCAACATCAACAAAGATACTCAATTCACTCAGGTCAAAGAAGCAGCGTCAGGACGTTTTGTGAAGATAACAACAGAGCTTTAAGCCCTCTTGTTTGTATCAATGGGGAAGTTTAACTGTCTAAAATCATGTGTCAATTCTGTTTTGGAGTGAATTTTCCCTTTAACCTCAGATGCAGTTCGCAGAAACGGAACCCGCCATTCTGGCTGCATCTTAGTCTTACTTTTAATAGTCTCTCTTTTGTTTATCTTGTGTTATCATGAATGTTTTATTTGTCTGTCTGTGCTAAGCACCACCTGAGTTGAATGCACACCGAGAGGCTCTAAATCCTAAATGGACAAACTTACATTCAGACTATCGACTGTCGCTGCCTTTCTCTTTCTCAACTGATTCGTTTAACTGATGATAACTCAAGAACAAAAGTGCGTTGGAGATACTTGAATAAAATTCAGTATCGCAACATAATCTGTGTGTGCCTGCATGTGTGGGTGATCTCAGTTTTGCTGTGTCTTTTTTCTACATGTGGGATATCTTACTTGGGATTGTTTTTGATTTGGAAACTATTAGTGTTAACTGAAAATTGAAAATTAATCTCTTTCTGTGTTTGGTTTTGTCACGAGTTCTTTAGCTTGAGGGCTGTTGCTTACAATGGCAGCATTAAGAACATCATTATACGCATTTAGATGGATTGAAATGGTTGCAGTAGCAGGACATAAAAGACCCTAGCAGCCAAATTGCCTTACTTAGAAAGACGCATACAAAGTGTTACATTAGCAGGATATTAAAAAATAATCAGCAGCTACTTAATTCAGCTCTTTATACCAAATATGGGCTTTCCACTGCTCTGCTCACATAAACTAGAGGGCACTGAAATAAAGCATAACAGAAACTTGATCTTTCTGAGTCCTGCACTCTTAAAGTATAAATAGAGCGCAATTAACGTCACTGCTGCGGGGCAGATGTAGAGACAGGGCACTTACCCTGCTAATTTTAGGGATCTTTTGCCCTAGCTTAAACTCTGGAAATGGGAATACTGTAACGCTATACAGTCAGGCAGGTCACAGGGTGACTGGCAGAGACGGCACGCAGACAACAGAGACGGCATTATTCTGAGAGGAAACAGACACAATATGAGCACATTAATTTTAAAGAAGAGGAAGTTGGTTTAACATAAAATATTAATGACGTGCTGTTGTTACTGTACATGTGACAGGTGTCATGTTGGCATAGCGAGTATAGAAACAGCAGCTGGTTAAGAAGGGTTCAAGTCCCTGTGACGAGATCATACAGCCAAGAGCTCTGTTAAAGCAGACCTGACCTCTGACCTTTCTGTAAAGGGTGCCAGGGGATTATGGTAATCATTATGTTTAGACATGAATTAAAATGTTGACATTGGAAGCAGGACCTATGATGTCATGATAGGGCTGCCCCTTCTTAGTCGATGAGTTGACTAATCAGTCCTTTTGGTCTTAGTCGATTAGGATCTCTTTAGTCGATTAGTTGACTAATCGGTACTTTTAAGATCGATTAGTCGTTTCTTATGCTTTTTCTTGCTGAATGACTTATTTCCAAAAAACTTAGGAGCACATCTCTGGTAAACGCAAGATTTAAAGTGGTGCTTTTATGTGATTCTTAGTGTAGAAACTCTGTTTTACAGATTAAATCAACTAATCAATTAGTTGACTAAATCGTATGAGTACTAGTCGACTAAGAATATCTTTGGTCGTGGACAGCCACATGTCAAGAGGTCAAAGACAGCTAATGTAGGGATAAACAAAGAGAACGTGTGTCCTATAGTTCTGCATATAGCATATACTGTGTGTATATATATATATATATATCTTTGTAGTAATCTATCCATTGGAGCTGATCCCAGCTGACATTTGGTGAAGGCGGGTACACAGGGCTGGACAGGTCACCAGACTATCACAGGGCTGACACAGAGACAGACAACCATTCACGCTCACATTCACACCTATGGGCAATTTAGAGTCAGCAATTAACCTGCATGTCTTTGGACTGTGGGAGGAAGCAGGAGAACCCGGAGAAAACCCACGCTAACAAGGGGAGAACATGCAAACTCCACACAGTGCTAACCACTGCACCACCATGCCGCCCCTTTGTAGTCATTTTAGTGCTTATTTTTAGTGTCATAACGTTAAAATCATTTTTTGGGAGCGTTATTTCTGCCAACAAAAGAAACTTGACAGACAAATACTGTTGCACATGATACTGCATTAATAAACCTTTTCTATAGTAAATGCAACATCACATAATAGTTCCCACTAGATGTCACTAGCAACAAAGAAAATCAATCAGAGGGGCAGCCTTTGTCCCTTAAGGACCATGTGATGGACTCAAAAACTGTAGATTGCAATTACCATCTGAAATGATGGCAGTTGGTTAATTTTCCCGTCTCTTTCTCACACTTTGTCAAACAGTCTTTCTCTCTTGTCAGAGAACGAGAAACGGAGAATGAGTTGTTGGGAACGATTTTTACCAGCCTAATAGGCAGGGCTGAATATGCATTTGTAATGTATGTGGATGAACAGAAATCCAGGCGGGCAGAGTTGCTGACTCTGAGCTTGTTTGCAGAGCGCTGCTCGGGGATCAGCAAAGACGTTAGAATAAAGCCTCCTTCTTCACACAGTCCTGAAGCGCCACGCCAACCTCCACCACCACCACACAGCCAACACCTCAGATTTTGGCCTCGTGGCGGTTGTTTCTGTCATGTTGTGTGACCTAAATAAGAGCAAATCTTAAAAAAACAATAGCCTGTGTTCATCTGGAGCATCTTCTAGAAGCGAAAGCAAAGGGCTTTGTTGTCATTTTCACATTTATGTTTTTTTCAGTTTCATTTTTATTGATGTTTTCCAAGCAAAATGAGTGGGTTTACACAATAATTGTACCAGAACAGGATCTTTCAGTGGCATAGAGTTCAGGCAAATATGGTCCATTTCCACAGTATTTGACATGTTTTTTATTTTATTTCTGTTTTTTTTTTTTAAGCAGGATTTTCCCGTAGAGGTTTAAAAGCTCTTTTCCGAGGGAGTCCTGGCCAAGACGGCAGTATAAAAAGTTTCACATAAAAAGCACAAACAACAGAGCAGCAAAAAAGTTAAAAATAATATAAGAAATTCCACATAAAGGAGACAAATAACAGACTTAAAACAAACCGCAAATTGCATCAACCAATGAATTAGCAGTGTTGCCCAGTAACAGGACATGTGCATTCAGTGGTTAAATCTGGCATGTTTATAAAATAATCTAGTTTAAAGTCTCTGTAGCTCACACCAAGGTGAGGGTGCAAAAACTTAAAAAGCATTTTTGACCAAAGACAATGCGAGTTCAAGGAATGACGTACATAATTTGTCTGCATGATTGAAGGTTGCAGATAGATTAAGTCATCAAGTAAATAAGGAGGCAGTTCATGTAATATGGCCTTAATAAGAAAAATGTAAGAAACTGCAATGATGTGTGCAGAAACCCGAATCAGATGCAAATCATAATGCAGCATGGTACACTGAATCTAAATCTAAATATATGATATGTTGTTCATATCATAAGGCAAAAGTCAGTCTCTCAAAAAATGCATTGGCAATACAGTCCAGTCATCCTCCGTTGAAGGGTTTGCCTGCAGCCATTTCCACGTGATGCTTTCTCACTAGCTGCCAAAATGTTTTAGTTTATTAGGGATTTTGCCATTTTATAATGTGACAAAAGAACAAACATTGTAATTTGACATAATTAAAGGACAAACCCAGAAAATATTATTAAAACAATTTTGTTCCACGTTCCTGGAAAAAAAAGACACCACCAAATACAAACGTTTATTTGGGGCTTACTTGACCTTACTGATATGAATGAGGATTAAATAGAAATGATTCTACCCCTCATTGATATAAATGAGGTGCATTAAAATACTATAACACCTCTAAGCAGGCTATAACACAGTACAATTTAACAAAATGACCATTAAGTTGAATCAACTCCAAAACAGTTTCAACAAAAAACTGAATAAAATAACCATCATGAAAGTAAGATTAACTGTAATAGACTAGTTTTAACAAGGTGGACCTAATAAACTGACAACCGAGCACCACAGATACCATTAACTCTTGGCATCTATTGTCCTTAACAATAACTCACCACATCTTATATATATTCATACCTCCTATGGTGTTATTATTATTAATATATCCCCCTAATGTCCCTGCGGTGAGTCGTATAAATTTTAAAGTGTCCAGCTGTAACTTTAGTGAGGCTGTTCTGCTCTGTAGGAGCTGATATGGGGCTCTGACTCTGACTTCCTGCCAACAGCTATAATTAGACACTATATTATGGGAATCTACAGGGTTTCAAGGTGCTTATCTTCATTTTAGCCCCCTGGGGAGCACAGTGGAAAAAGAAAAATCAGTCACCACCAACCCAACACACACACAGGACCAACCTGCCTCAGCTTCTTTTGCACCAGTCAGCGATCCAGCCAGAGCTAAGAGGAGGTGGGGTGGAAATGGGGGTAATAGGGGTGATGATGGGGGATACGGTTGCTATTGGAGATGTTGCCTGCATCACGTCATGTGTAGGGGGGAGGAGGAGGGGGAGGTGTGTTTGAGAGAGAGTGAGAGAGAGGAGGAGAGAGAGATAGGAGGGGGGAGGAGAGGAGGAAAGGAGGAGGGCATTAAGGAAGAAGGCAGGGAGTATCAATGACATCAACCAGCAGTATCTGAGGCCGCTCGACAGGGCAATGCTCTCCCGACAAAAGGGGCTGAGGAGCAGCCGGTGACCCGCTGAGAGCTCGGTCGGTCGGTCGGTCGGTAGCAGCCAGAGAAACGGACGCACGGTGACGGTGTTGGGGGGAAACACCGGTGATGTGTGCATGCATCCCCCCACAAAGGCAGACCTTTCTCTCTAAGCGGAGCTCCGCTGCACACTGGATTACATTTATTTATCCGTGCTGTTTTACCGAGGAAGCTTCCAGCTGCACATCCACCCACATGAATCTAGCAGACAGCACAGAAGACGGAGCACTTCCTACCAAGGTAACCACTCAGCATCCTTTTATTCTAATGTTTGCATCCTTGCACGGTGCACCCCACCCTCAGACATATTCTCACTTTGTCGAATAGCAACTAATAAGTATATGTGCATGATGCTGGGGTTGATATTGCACCGTTTAGCCTATCTCTTTGGCCGGAAGCGTTTTTTTTTTCTTCCTCCTTTTCATCCTCAGCATCACTTGAGACTTTTGGGTGAGAATCAGTCCGCGGGGTTGAGCAGAGAGAGAGAGCAGGCTGGTTGGCAACAGAGCTCCTCTTCTTCACCCTCCTCCTCCTCCTCCTCCTTATTGTTGGCTGGGCAGCATGAGGCACCAGGGCACACTGCTGGCAGAGCCTTTGTTCCTCATCCACTCTCATTTTAAAGTGGCTTTTCCGATGGTGGCCCTTGTAAAGCAGGTGTAATGAGTCTGGTGTGATTTTTTTTTTTTTATATATATATATATATAGTCTCAAAAAAGAAAAGAGACAAGAACAAAACAAAATAAATAGTGCAACCTATACAAAATAAATAGAGCACCTGCATCCTATACAAAACAAATAGAGCACCTGCATCCTATACAAAACAAATCTAGATTTGCAATTGGATTTTTTTTTTAAAAAAAGAGGAAGTTATTGTATTTTTCAAACATGCCACAGCAAAAAATCCCATTATAATAATGTCATACTTAACACTCCTTAGGGGGCACTATCAGAGGCGTATTAATAATCCATATCACTCTAATATTAGAGCGATTTTCCTGGTATGGAAGGCACCAGGTGGCGAGGCGGATGGACTTATTTAACAAGACTGTTTTCTAGACAATAGAGTGGCTGCTGCTGCATCTGCTGCTCCCAAGCATTACTTAAAAGAAGCCCATCTGTACACATATATATAGGCAGTGTTTTGTAGTCCTCTCATATGTCTATAATTATACGCAGCAGTAGGATTTGCAGTTAAAGCAGCCACTCACGCATACAGGCAGAGAGTGTATAATTTAATGATACATCGATTCATCCTGACACATTTTCCGAGGGCTATTGCTTGTTGGGGATTTAATCATGTATACACTCCAAAATGCCTGTTTAGGTTGTCTGTATTTCCGCTGCGTGGCTTGTGTAAAGTGGAAAATCGCGGTGAATCCGAGGGAGGTCTTCCTCCTCGCACACACAGATGGGGTGAATTTTCCCTGGGGCACCGTGCGTTTGCTGGTTATTGTTCCAGACCATTTCCACATCCCTAATTATTTGAATCAGTCATTTATACACATGGATTCCTCTTTTTAGTACTTTTCCTAGTCTTTTCCACCTCCCCTCCCTGCCTATTTAAAAGGAGAATACACAAGGCAACCCCACCTTCACGAGAGTATATATTTGCATTATTTTGACAGGGAAAAGTCATTATGTGGAAGCAGAATTATTCAAGTGGCATATTTCCTCTGTCTGTGTCTGGGAGACAGATCAAATACGCTCCTCCGTCAGCCAAGAGATGCTCGGGCCCCACAGGTATTCATCTAGGCACTGTTAGGAGCAGTAGCTTATGAAATGAGTGATGGCATGTACTCCCTTAAATAGCTTTTCAGAGGGTTCATCCATAGGCCTCAATGGTTCCCTGCTCCTTCCAAGCAGATGCCACTGTAAGATCCATCCACACTCGGAATATGCCGGATGACGTGCGCTCCCAGCGGAGCAGCTTTGGTTTCACGTCAAAGGCCTCATTGAAGTCTTATTCCCAGATTCTCTCAGCAGCATTACCCTAAACTGCTCTGCTCTCTACTTTTCCTCCCTTGTGTTAAATGTTATGCACGTCCATGGGGTTTTCATCAGAGTCGCTCCCATTAGCTTTGTTGCACCAGTCAGCTGGTAGAAAGGAGACTTTGATGCTGGGAGCGTAGCCACCTGTATTACAAGCAGACAGAAACTTGGTTGTTGTTGTCTAGGCATTGATATTAATTGACCTTTTCAAAGCTTTCCAAACAGTGAGCTTTCTGTCTGCTCCGCTTCTTCTCTGCTTGTTTATTCAGGGGGCTGCTGAGAACAATGCAAACAGCATGCAGAATGAGCCCATTAGGGGCTGGGCAATTGGGCTGAAATAATTTTAACAGTATTAAGAAGAATACTCTAAATGTGTCGTTAACTTTACAGCTTTCATCCAGATCCAAAGTCAATTTTATTCATATAGTCCATAATCTCAAAGCATATGATACCCTCTATCCATAGACCCTTGATTTGGATAAGGAACACCCCCCTCAAAAAAAGAAACAAACAAAAAAACACTTCAATGAGGGGAAAAAAGAAACTTCAGGAAGATCAACGGAGGATCCAAGATGTGCAATAAAATGATAAATGTTTATTAATTTAACCTTTGTTTTAATCAGGGAGTCTCTTGAGATACATTATCCACAGTAGGGCAATAAATCAGCATTATCGTTTGTGGACTTTCTGTGGAATCATATGATATATGATTCTCGTGTTTTATTGTTTTACAGCATTCTGGCGGCCAAATGAATAATTCTGAGCATATTTTATTTATAAAGTTATTGTGAAGAGTTTTGTCTTTACACTTATAACATCACTCTGATTCATTCATGTGTGAACTTAAATACATTAGCTATATAGTAATGTATGCTGACATTGAAAATATACTCTTAGAATATTGATTTCAACCATATCGGCCAGCCCTATTATCTATAATTGGTGTGGGAACACACAGTCGATTAACAACAATCACGAATAGCACAATGTTGTGCCACAATTAATGATCACATTTCACAATGAAAACTCATTACTACCCACAACAAATAATGTGTGTATCATCAAATATGCATTAAACATTTGCACATGATTGTGTAAAACAGAATTGTTCATTCACAATTTTCTTACGATTGAATTACAATTTGTTAATAGAAAATATAGGCAACATAATTTACTAAAAATATAACACTATTATGGCTGGCAAGAATCTGACAATACGATATGTATCATGATACAGGGGATTCAATATATTGCGATATATTGAGATACTGTAAGCAAGATGATATATTGCGATTTTTTAAAATCTAATTTTAGGAAAACAGTCATAGTGTAAAGAAGACACGCCACCATATGCATAAAATCTGAGAACAGTGGGATTATGCATTTATCACCATCCCTGTAACATCCAACATCATAACACTACTTCTTGTGCAATCAGAGCCATTGTCTACCAGGAATCTGACTTTGCATGTTTACTATTAATTCAAAATCAATAGTGTTTTTGAGAATCGATGCAGAATCACAAAACATAATATCATAAATCAATATTTTTGTCCACCCATAAACACTATGATCATATAGTATATGATCAGTTTTGCTAATAAATGATCATTTGATTCGGTTTCATTCCAATAGTGGTATAACTAAAAAAAAAATAACTGTAAAAGTCACGTGCAAAATGATTTAAGAAATATCATCATCCAGACCTAGCAGCCATGTTTGTTTCGGGGTGTAAGCCTGTCTACCTTTTAGCCTCATTTTGACTGTCTTTAGCTGTAGGTGAGCTATGTAGACAGGTCATTTATATTTCCATTTAAATATAAAGTACCAGAACTGATCGAAACTCCGCCATAACCTTGTTGTGCAAAGACCAATCTCAGTCTGTTTTTGTTGACGCTCTGAAAAGCAAGCCAGACCTTAATTATTATGTTTAAACACGCGGTCATTTGCAATTATGTGTTCATCGTGTGTCCGTGTGTGCATATGAGTGAAGGCGGTGAGATAGGTTGTGACTTGACTGATGCCCTTCTCCAGATGAATCAGAGATTCTGATGTGTCAGCAGGGATGAATAATGCACACACACACCCCCACTACCTCTCTCCTCTTCCTCTCTTCTCCACCTCTTGTCTTCAGTCGTTCGCCTCTCTTTTCATCACAACTGCCACATCTGAAGACATCTTCACCTTCCTCCTCTCCCCTCCCCCACCCTCCTCTCCTCCCTTATGCAAAAGAGGGCATCGCTTCCCCGTTGCTGCTGCTGCTGCTGCTGCCTCGCTGTCCTCCGGTCAACCCTCCTCTCTCTACTTCAACAGCTAACTCCTTCTCCTCTTGAATGAGAGTTTTCTTTTTCAGCTCAAGTCTAACAGAGTCTCTTTTTGCGGAAAAGGTTTCTGCATGTTGCGTGACAAGGAACACGTTTTCATTGTGCTGACATTTGCACTGAAAATGGCTAAACGTGTTGATGTACACAACTCATTATCCAATGGTGACGAGCGGGACGTGCAGCCATTGACTCGGTTTGACAGTTACATCCCTGACTGACAGGAGTCATTAGGAGGGGAGGCCTGACTGACAAGATGGCTGACAACGCAGAAGACAAAACTGCCTAATCAGAACTTGGAGAAAGAGCGGGCGCCGTCTACTTTTTGAAGTGTACAGTTAGCCGCCAATAAATGTTCAAACACCAGAATATTCTATGCATCTTGCCTCGAGCGCTTGACGAAGTCCTCAAGAGTATTTTCAACTCTTGGAGAGAAAGACTCCTCCATGCATATAGAGGGCTGGATGGATTCATTTGGGTTGGATGGGTGCCAAAATATATTTGAGATCTGGCAAAATATGAAATAAAAACTTCATTTTGATTTGCTTTATTCAGTGGAATGAAGCCTTATGAATGATAATGTAGACCGTAACATTGCATCTCTGTGTCTAGGGCCATTATATCACTATGATATATATTGTGTGGTAAAAGAGAGCAGATGATTAGGTTAGCTTAGGGAAAGTTGGTTAGTCGTTTGGCCTACTGGATGGATTGCTGTGAAATTTATTTAAAGACATTCACGTCCTCCTTGGGATGAATTGTAATCACTTTGATGACCCCCTAACTTTTCACCTACAGAGCCGTCATTAGCTACGTAGCAAAATTCTAGCATGTTAATGCGGCAAACTAACATTATACGTGCTCAGCATGTTGTCTTTGTGAGTATGCTGATGTAAGTGTTTAGCTCAAAGCACTACATGTGCCTAAGTGCAGCCCAGTGGGAAACCTCCAGGTCTGAAAAGTGAAGCCAATGCTCCAAGTGCTTTAAACTTGCATTCTTTCTAATAGCCAGCAGGGGGCGACTCCTCTGGTTGCAAAAAGAAGTCAGATTGTATAGAAGTCTATGAGAAAATTACGCTACCTCTCACTTGATTTATTACCTCAGTAAACATTGTAAACATGAGTTTACGGTCTCAATCGTTTCAAGTCTTCTTCAATACAGCATGATGTTCATTTAGTAAATTATGGTCCCATTTAGAGTCAAATAGACCATAAAGCAGGGGATGCTTTAGGGCGTATCTACCTCGTGATTGACAGGTCGCTACCACGGCGTTGTCCGGTCTGGGAGTTGTCGTGTTTTCTGGTGCCTTCAAATGGGGTCGTGTTTACCGTGTTCACGAGAAGAGTCCATATGAACGCCCCCCTCTTGTGGTATAAGTGGAGAGTTTCTGAAATTAGAGTTCACGAGTTGTGACGTGTTTGTTGACATTGCATGATAAGTTAATATATTGTATGTATATATGTTGATATTCCAAACGGCCTCATCCTTTTCATCATGTCATTATGCCTTTGCATTTCCTGCATTATGTTACCCCCTTGCTAGCTTGCTAAATTGTTAGCCTCTGTGGCTTCTAGACACCCACAGCAACGTTAATATTGCCGTTGCTTAGCAGCGGTGTTCTCACGACTTTACCACTTGAACGCCAAGCATATTGTGTACACAACTTCACCAGGTCACGAGTTTCATTTGAAGGCACCATTCCTCTTACAACTTTAACCCTTTCACAGTGTGTTTTCAGTTCATGAAAGTTAATTGTACATTTTGGTTGCCTAAAAATGTCGTATTCAGGGTTCGGTTGTACTTAGATCCACCCTCTCGTGTCCCTTCTGGTTGCAAAACAACAAGATGGCGACTGCTTAAAACCAACATGGTGACTGCCAAAATGCCCAAATCGAGGCTTCAAAACGGCAGTCCACAAACCAATGGGTGACGTTGTCTATTTCTTGTATACTGTACAGGCTATGACACAACCTCACAGAGCCACTAGCATGGCTGTAAACTCTTAGTCTTGTTTAGAAATGTCTTTATCTGAGTGATTAAAGAGTACGGTCTGGGCATGCTCTATAGGAAAAGTGTCATGAGATAACTTCTGATTTGGTGCTATATAAATAAAATTGGCTTGACTTAATTCAACATTACAATACAGTTAATATTTTTAAATTCCCTAACAAATAGACCTGCTGCTGTGCTGCCTATCCAAGCCAAGTCTGTCGTGTTGTCGTCAGCTCTAGATGCAAGAAAAGAAAAGGTGTTGGCGTGCCTCCATATGCCAGTTAGTGAAAGAACATCTTTATTGCGTCAGTGAAACAGCTCTGCTCTACTAAAAGACCTTCACCATGCAGGGTGGAAAAGGGACAACATCCAGGAAACTTACAGCTCTGTTCCATCACACAGACGGAAAACTTAAAAGCCAGAAGATTAGACTCTTTCATTCTGCAGTCTGTTATGTGTTTGTGTGTGTGCAGGTGGCGGTGGTGATGGTGGTGGTTGACATGTCTCTTGAATGCAGCCCCACATTTGTTTGTGGCATTTCATGATTACTCTGTCTCGGCGGCGCTGACGGATGCCAGGTTGGCTGAAGTATTTGTTTGACGGAGGTGAGAGTAATGGCTAGTCATTGGTCGGAAAGCATCCGTGTGCAAGTCTGTTACCGTTGACAAGCATTTCATCTCTTCACTTATACCGAGACACACTCTCGCGTCTGATTTCAGCAATGAGACGGAGGACAAATGCAGTTTTTCTACCCCATTACTCCGGTTTTCAATTCTATTCACAACTTTATCGCCCCTCAAGGAGAAATTCATTTGGCGTCACAAATCTCATCTCCATCAGGAAACCATGCGATGGCTGGTTAGTGACAGAACTGCTAAGGCTGGTCGCCTGTGTAGCACCTAAATAGGATTTGTTCACCGGCACGCTCAAACATCAGCACTACTTCTATTCAGCAGTGAATTCTTTAGATTAATGTTCATGTAAGTTGTCAGTAATCAGCTTTTTTACGCCATGAATGGATCTTGAATACTAAGCACCATAACAGTAAGAAATGTATGTTACTGTTCTATAGATGATCTCAGTGTTGTTGCAGAAAAACAGTTGCAGTTGTGAGATAATGAGCTCTCAGCGGACGACGTATCATGTGACCAATTCAGACAGGTGATACCATGGCAGCACAAATACACAGGAGAGAATTGGATCATGGGCAAACACAACAGTGTGTCTCTGGAAAAATTAATAAGCGCCTCCCAAAGGGGCCGGAGATATTTTACATAAACACAGAATGGATAAAAGGGTTGCTTCAAGATTGCAGCATACGAGTGGGTAACGGCGTTGTCGTGCCTGTTGGCATTTCAAATGTCTGTTGAAAAGGGTGCTATTCATTCTATGAATCAATAAAAAGGATGAATCCATTTGAAGTCCATTTACGGAGCTTACATTAATGACATCCCCACTGGATGTGGATTCTATGTGAAAGATCAATCAATGGGTGGTTATTAAAACAGAGCACATTTGTTTCTCAAGGCTACTGTTATCGCTCTCAAGACGAGCTTATCAACAAGCCCCCGAAATCTGCTTGACGCCACCCCGATTTTGTCTCCTGACTGATGTGTAGGTTTTTGCTAAACAGCTGAAACAAGGAGTGGAGGGGAGGGGGTGGGGGATGGCTGGCATGTCTCATTAATGAAGCGCAATTGAAATATGATGATGGCCCGGGATGATGACAATGACGTCCACCAGGAAGATGAAGGTGTTCTCTGTTGTCACGGAGCCTTAGTCCTGCTCCAGGAGAAGCTCACTAATTGGCTGCGGTGTGGCTGGCAAGACACACACCACTTTTCCTCCGAGTGTGTGTGTGTGTGTGTGTGACCATGGAATTTTAATCATTCATTTTATCGAGAAATGATGGTGAAGCTTTGGAGGATGAAAGCCACATGTGAATACAGATAGATAGATGCCTGGATAAGATAGACAGGCAGTGTTTTGGATGTAAAGAAGCAGCTGAATTGGGGGCCGGCCCTCATTTACACAATGCTTCCTCTCTCATGTGTCAGAGCTGTGTAACAATTAGGGATGTACATGCAAGTGCATAACTATGCGGACATCAGTATGTATATACAGTTCTCTCTCCCGCTAGGATAAGAGTCTGTGCCAGCCTTAGATATGCTAATTGGACAGTGAGTTGACAAGGACTCAACCATCAGCCTGCGTAATGAGCCGCTGCACAAAAGACCGGCTGCCTCTGAAGAGCGAGCAACAGGGGGAGCGAGGGTTGCCGAGAGAAATTACGGAATATGTTTTGGGTGTTTGTGTCGTCGTTACGGCTGAGTAAACGTTGCTTAGGTGTCTGTGTGTGGACACGCCGCCGTTGTCAGGTGAAAACCTTCATCTGTCAGGTTTAAATATCTGCAAAATGTCACATTTTTTGCATGAAGAAAAAAAAACCCCAGCCATGATTTAGTTGGGTGACATTGCATTTTTGGCTCTGCCCCAAGGGGTTTGAAAGAGGTTTATGAGCCTAAGGGGTTGAAAAATTGACTCAGCTTTCGGAGGAGCTAGTAATCCTTCAACTTATTTCAAAGCATGAAAATTGTCGTAATCGAAGCTGTGAGGTTTTCACCCGACACTGTGACGCATAGCTCCCTTTTTAAACCAAATTTGGGACATGTTGAGGCATATAGATTGTGGGCACATTCACAACTGACTTTTTACATACCGTCACTTTCTGACCTCTGCTAAACAAATACATGAATGTTATACACAACATGCAGCTGTTATTGCAGCTGAGAATCAGGTCCATTTGCAGCTGTGTTTTCAAAGCAATATCTTATTGTATTTATAGCTAATGTATAATATGCTTTTCTTATCCTTTTATCAAAATTTGTTTTTACATTTAGTGTAAATTACTCTGTTTTGTTAAGGTGAGCACAAGCAGGTGGCGGGTGAAAGTAGCACCTCAGAAAACAGGTGGCACTACATTAGAGATTAATTAAAGGACCATTAGTTGCTAAGTTAATGGTTAGAGGATAATGTACTGTAAATTAATGTAATTTAACAAACTGTATTACATTATATTCTAATAATATATTACTATATTTAATTTCATTTAAAGGAAATGTTAAGATTCACTGAAGCCGGCTCTCCGTCCCGACAGCACTAACTGTGACTTTCACTTAGCCTATAAACACTTTTACTGTGTCCCCTCTGTTCTGATCCCCTCCGATAATCTGCCCTATATGTACTTTTATACCATTTTGGTAATACATTTCCTGCTAAGCGGGAGCCAGTCCATCTGTTGCTGGGCTCATCCGAGGCCAGTGCATCCATTACTGGATGCCTCTCTCTCTCTAGCTGTGTTGGTCTGTTTGACCTTGGAGCCCCTTTAAGATGCGTGGGTGTGCGTTTGCCGCACTATTGTTGGGCTGCGGCAGCTTTGCAGTGTCCTAGACGTGCGGAGATTGAGGTCAAAGGGAAAGTTAGTTTGGTTATTTTTTTGCACATTAGGATTGGGGAAGGAGAAGGTTTCAGTCACGCATCTCTCTCCGGCCCTCTCTTTGTTCCTCAATCACGAATCCTTGTTTTCTTGGCTATGAAATGGAGTTGTGATGAACAAAAACTGAAGCACATCCAGAAAGTTTTCATGGGGAACAGTGATAAATAATGGTGGCACTGGTGTGTAATTCTATTAATGTGCGGTATTAAAACGAGCTTATAGCTTCGCTTCTTGTTAGGATTAGACAAAAGGGTCAGACTGCGAGGATGTCGCTCTAAATGTGGCCAAATAAACTAGGAAAACCAAAATTTAGAGTTGAGAGAATTGTGCACTCTTTACATCAGCAGAAGTTTTGTCACTCGAGTGTCTTTAAGTGCTTACAGCTGTGCACATGTCCTCTACCCGGTTAGCTGCAGGTGATCAGTTAATTAAATTGTGGCCTCAAGCAAAACTGCTGCTCCCTGCCAGAGGAAGCCAGAGAGAGGACGTGGGTGAGTACAATTTTTCAATTCTGTTTTCTCATGATCCCAAGAACGCTATTTTTATCATTTCGGATATCATTATTTCATGATAATAAGAAAATCATGCTGGTTTTCTGAAGATCACATAATAAAGTATGAAAGGAAACCTCCCACTGGAGACACAGGGGACATATAAGAGAGATTTGAAAGCACTCGTACGGAGAACGCTCACTCCACGATACCTGAATACTTACGTACGCTCTCAGAAAAAAAAGAAGACGGGAAATGTGCAAACATAGATCTTTACAAGGAATTGAAAACCTTCAACTGCAACAAATTATCTGTCTTATTAATGTCTGTACTCACTTATACTGAACCCTTCAACCCAGAGACTGAAAGAAAGAATGAATACATTAATATGATGTCACCAAACCAGTATTGTATTCTCCCTCTACTATTTCAAACATGAAAATTAAAACATATTTTGTTTTTTAATAAATATAAAAACATGTTTTTGTGAAGTCATAAAAGCAACGAGGATTTTATTATTTTATTTATTTATTTATTTATTTATTTATTTATTCAACCTTTTATTTAAACCGGTAAATCTCAATGAGGTTGGCCAAGACGGCAGCATTACTGGTAAAACAGTACGAATGATGATGAATGATGATGAATGCCTTTATTGTCATTGCACAGCTGTACAACGAAACTCTAGAGCAACTCCTCTCAGTGGTACAAAACAGAGTAGAAGCAAGATAAAAAGATGCAACAGACAGACCCAACAACTCACATATATAATAAATAAATAAACTGGTAGCAGCATAAACAATATTTCACAGTTGTCAGTGTATTGCACAATATATTCCAGCAGGATATTTTATTGCACTTAGCCGTGATAGTGCATAATTAAAACAATTAACAATACTGACATATGGCTAAGAAAACCAAACATACCTAAGAATGGAGTCATTTATGCCTTCACAAGAAAATGACACCTTGTTGTCAACTTCATAATTCATTTTTATTATCAATTAAAGCTATTATTTGGGGGTTAGTTAATGATTTAGTGTGTAATTAGTAATTTCATTCATAATTTAGTTTAGTAATTAATAATTTAATGAGGATAAATGCAAAACTCATTTTACCACAGTTCAGAGTGACACAACAGTCAACCCCCCCAAATTATTACATTTAAAGTGACAGGAATTGAAAGAACTCAATCAATTAGTCAGATTTAATTATTACTGATAATGAGGATAAATATTTGGATGAATAGCCAGAATAACCGATGATTGTGTACTTGCTTGATCATGAAACACATAATAAATCATGACATATATGGGGTTTCCTTCCGTACCGACAGGTTGGGTGTGAGATTGCTGTTTGAGTCATATTTGCTCTCAGCAGTGTGATTTGAAACTGCAGCAGCGACCTTGTTTATAGCTTCAGACCGGTGATGAACAGTGTTCAGCCTCCGCTTGGGAATGTTTACTGCCATTTGTCAATACATCCCATGGTAACATTGTTTGGATGTTTGTAATATGGGGGCGACCGTACTCCTAATTTCAGCATCCTGCAGCATTAAGACTGATAGAGATTTAGTTGAATTCTCCAGATTCATTTATATTCAGGGCAAAGAATCGCAGCATTTGAGTGACAGGTGTGTTTTCTTGTTAGAGAGGAACCTCAGATAGTTTATTTTCACTGCTAAAAATGTAACCAGGGCGGTGCAGCTCATGCCTGCAGTAAGCCGTGCTTCATCCTGTGCCTCTGATCCTCTGTGTGTGTGTGTGTGTGTGTGTGCTCATGCATGTGTGTACGTCTGAATATTTGTGTGTCTGTGGGCTGTGTGTTTAAGAGAGTGAGGAGAAGGGACGTGTGAGAGAGTGAGTGCCAATCTCCCCCATGATGCTTTGCCATCTGCCATGTTTGTGTTTGTTTGTGTGTGTGCGTGTGTGCGTGTGTTTGTGTGTGTGTGTGTGTGTGTGTGTGTGTGTGTGTGTATGTAGCCTCATGGGTGTGCATGCATTTTGTGAGTGCCGTCGTGTGCCTACAGGGTTCAGGGTCACAGGAAACGTGAGGTAATATCAGTCCCCTCTTTGTATCTGAACAATCCATCGTTCCTACTCCAAACTTTTCCTCTCCAAGCTCGCTCCACAAAGCCATGCATTATTCAACACAAGGTTATTTTTATGCTGAAAAAAATATAAGTGAACGCTATAAGTTCAGAATCGTTAGTAAAAATGTGGAAGAGGACAAATGAGAGTGGATGTAATTTTATTATTCAACCCTAAAAAACGTTGTGGTACACTGCACAGCCACATAGGCTGGATTCTGTTTTTTACTCCCAACATGTTCCCCCTAAAATCTAAATTAAAAAAAGAAAGTTTTCTGATCTTTTTATTTCTGCTGAACCGGGTCCCCCCCGAGCGCCACGACACACATTTGCTCACAGCACTGGATCAGTATTAAAAGCTTAAAGGAATAAAAAAGAACACGGGCTTTTCTATCAGGTGTACTATCTCACTGCTAGCATGGTGCCGCAGGAAGCAGATCTGGTCTTTCCATCGTAGCTCGTTGTCATGGAGACAGGCCTTATGAGACCATCTCAACCCACTTGTGGTGAAAGGCATCATGGGTAGAGGGTGGGGAGGGGGGTGGGGGTGGTGAGAAAAACAAAACATGTCATCTTCCAAGGGGACCCTGGAGCAGGGGGCAGGTTGGATGCCACCTAAACAGTGTTATTTCATCAGCCTGATGGAGCACAATAACCGGTGTGCATTTCACCACCTGAGCTGTGGTGTCATTATCGGCCTCCCCGCAACAAATAGCGCATGTATCCCCATCAATCTCTCTGTCTGGCTGACCATCTGTGTTGTCGCGCTGAAAAGGTAATAAGACCAACCCCTGCTGCCTTCTCTCTGGATGCTGAGCCAGATGATCGGGGAGAGCAGGTTGTCGTATCAGTGAGGGGGCTGTAGGTAGGACTGAGTCATGAGAATATTCATGCTCACACCTTTTAATTCTGCTTCTGTGAAGAGCAAAGTGCACGGCCGTTGTCTTATCTACATGTCCAGAGAGGAGGAGGAGGAGGA
>CAKAOI010027600.1:0-89919 GCA_916701655.1 Sebastiscus albofasciatus | reverse complement strand
CCCCCCCCCCCCCCCCCCCCCCCCCCCCCCCCCCCCCCCCCCCCCCCCCCCCCCCCCCCCCCCCCCCCCCCCCCCCCCCCCCCCCCCCCCCCCGAGAAAAACAAAACATGTCATCTTCCAAGGGGACCCTGGAGCAGGGGGCAGGTTGGATGCCACCTAAACAGTGTTATTTCATCAGCCTGATGGAGCACAATAACCGGTGTGCATTTCACCACCTGAGCTGTGGTGTCATTATCGGCCTCCCCGCAACAAATAGCGCATGTATCCCCATCAATCTCTCTGTCTGGCTGACCATCTGTGTTGTCGCGCTGAAAAGGTAATAAGACCAACCCCTGCTGCCTTCTCTCTGGATGCTGAGCCAGATGATCGGGGAGAGCAGGTTGTCGTATCAGTGAGGGGGCTGTAGGTAGGACTGAGTCATGAGAATATTCATGCTCACACCTTTTAATTCTGCTTCTGTGAAGAGCAAAGTGCACGGCCGTTGTCTTATCTACATGTCCAGAGAGGAGGAGGAGGAGGAGGAGGAGGACGAGGAGGAGGAGGAGCGTGGTTTGAAAGCGTTAAATGCCATTAGCACAGACGTGCCCAGACCGGCCTGGTCTGCTGCTGCGTCTGTGTATCTGTTTTGGCTCGCTCCCTTAACATTCACAGCTGTAGAATGCTCTAAGCTCTTTTGTTTGAACTGTGTCAATGGACCAACAACAGCTGGAGCAGCCGGTGCAGGGCAGCTGGGGGAGAGGAAGAGGATTTGGATACAAGCAGGGGTTAGAGAGTGTGCATAGAAAGAAGAAGAAGAAGATGAATGACAGGGTGCCGCGGCGGAGATGGCATCGAGAGAAGAAGAGGTTAACAAGGGAGGCGAGGAGGGGAGGAAAGGGGATGAAAGGGAGATGGGAGAAGAGGAGATTTCAGGAATACGGCGACTAATACAGGAGTGAGACGAGGGTAAGATTAAGGATTAGGTAGAGGGTGAGCGACTATAGTGGAGGTAGAGCAGATAGGGCTTTGTCAGCAGGTGAAAGACAACGGGGCGGGGTGGATAAACTGAGAATGATAGATAGGGTTAGACTGAGGTCACAGAGAGATATAAAGGCCCCAGCAAATCCACCACACAGGACAGAGGAAGCAGACACTGCAACATGCGAGGAGGGAGGAGTACCTAATGTTTCAGTGGCCGCGTGGCTCCACGCACAGCAGCCCTTCCTAGTTCGATTAACGGCGGCAAATTGAGTTCCCGTAAGAGGAGAATTTACTTAACATGCTGCCAATGGTGCTTGAATGAGCCCTGATCTGATTCTTCTTATCACATTGTTCAATTGAAAAGGGGACGCTGAAAGCTTTTCTATTCAACGTCTATTACGCGGGGCGCTTGATAAGGCGAGGGGCAAAGCGGCGCGAAAACGAGCCCGCATCAGATAGGCGGCCATGTTTTCCGACGAGTTATTTTTAGTGTAGGAGCTGGCAGACGGTAATGTGTTTGAGCAGGTCATTAGCTCAATAAGTGGCTGGAGGAGTCTTTGAATATGTAACTCACCAGAAATGCCTCTTTCATTTAGTAAAGGAGAGCAAGGGTCGGCCCCCATCTTCTGATGCTCCGTTCTGATGCCGGGGATGTCAGGGTGAAAGCGCGCTCATGGGTGTTTGCACATATTTATGTGCCGATCACAATGTGGCCTGTCACCTGTGAATACATATTATGTCTCTCCCTAGAGCATATATGTTATCCTGTACTGCTATTTGAAGGGGAGACGTGCATTCGTGTGATATATGACAGGTTAACAAAGGCTCCCGTCTCATTTGGCCTCCCCACCTGCGTTCTTCTGACACATCGGGCGGAGGGGTGGGGGTCGATAGGACCGTGGAGTTATCGACTCTCAGACAGGGAGCTTGTCTAAATGTCTGTAAGCAGACAGAGCTGAGTTATGTTCAGACTTCCAGATATGTGCAACCTCGTGTGCGTGAGTGAGGAAAACGAGCAAAACACTGACGGAGATCCCCCTCCTCCCAAGGCTAGGGATTACCAAGAGGGTGCAACATCTATTAAAGCAGCAGTTTCTCTGATACATTTGGTGTTATTGAATTTTTGCTGCATTCCTGCTGACCCCCTCAATCCTCTTTGTTTAAGTGTTTTCCATTACGGTGGCACAGTCTGGATGTATTATTGCATTAACACTTTTACGTGCCACCAGAACAGTAAAATGCTTGAACGCTAAGAAGGAATTAGGCCAGAGCTAAAGTTAAATGAAATTATTAGGATGTCTGAGGAGAGAAAAAAAAAAAAAAAACTCTTAAAAATGTATCATTGCGGCTCATTTCACGGCTCACTAGAAAAGGAGACTTATTAATATAGAAGCAGTGCCGCCGAAAACTATTTTGGTCTGTTTCTTGTCTTAGTTGTTGAGCAGTGGCTCTATTGTTCTGGTATTAGTTCAGTCAGAGCTGGCCTGCTTGAGCTGTTAATCCCAAGTCAGAAGTGCTCTGGCTAAATCAAAAGACCTAATCCTGCATTAGCATGAATTTGTCTTTTAATTTTCTTCACGAGGATGTTCTCTCTCTCTGCATCTGTATGAATTATGGTATGTTTTCCCTCTCCCCCCTCATGGTGCACTGACATTTCAGCTGCCGCTCTGAAAGCAGAACGATGAATCAGAGGTGGAGGAGATATGCCTTTTATTCGTTTCGGCTGACCTTCATCTGTTTTTTCTTTGTTGTTTGTGTGTCTGCAGAGTGCCTACCCTTGTTGAGTGAAGCCCTACCCGTATCTCCGTCATCTCCAGCCAAACCCACGGCGGTGCCATGCCTCTGCCCAGGACAGGTGGAGCTCTGGCCCGGTCCAGGAGGCCGATCCTGGGGCTCCGCCTGAGCCCCTCTCCCCTACGTCTGCTGCTGCCTTTCATTATCCTGTTAACCAGCCCCTTGAGCAGCGTGTGTGGAGCACTAGGTATGACTACCAACTTCATCTATTCATTTATATCTATGCCTGTCTGTCTGTCTGTCTGTCTGACTGACTGTCTGTCTGTCTCTCTGGCTGCTAGCTAGCCAGTTATCATCAACAGTGTGTTCCAATCCACGTACTTCCTGAAGTACACTTCAATGTAGTGCACTCTGTACTTACTTGAGTAGTGAGTGAATTTCAACGGGCTAGGGTCGTCTCAACCCGCTACCCGCCAAAATATCTTCATCAAAATATCTTCATCATATCTTCATCTTCGGGGTTTTACGGCAGCTGGCATCCTTTGTCTTGCGTTGCTGCCTCCTTCAGGTTTTACCCGTCCACTACCTGCCAAAATATCTGCCTGCTTTGTTGATCAAGAATACACAGAAAATGAAAGCAAAGTGGAAATTACGTTTCCAACGTCGTCGCCTACGCCTACGATGTGTCCTCCTGTTGGCTGAAAATGCACCGGTATGTTTACATATTGTTTTATTCTGCTATCTACATAGCCCATAGACATGTATATCTATAATGTACGTTGTTCAGCACCGCAAAAGCTCCCTGCATCATCTGCTGCCATTTTCACATGTTTGAATAGTGGTCGTGGTCCCGTTCCGTCCGCTACGTAGCCAAGATGGCGACAATTGAGCGTTAAAAGTGTCCAGCGTTGCACACCAAACGATTTGACCGTTTTGAGTACAACATCCGGGTACTTTGAGTGCACTGCAGTTTGCCATACTTCACAGTGTGAACGCACTTTTGCACTCAAACTAGTAAGTGTAAGTACAGAAGTACTCGGATTGGAACACACTGCTAGTTTTCACCGTTAGCACCGTTAGCACTGTTAGCCGGCTCAGCCGTCGCCATGTTGAGAGCCGTGCAGAGGCAACAGAAATGCTCCCAATCTTTAAGTGTGAAAAGCTTATCTTTGACAACATTGTGTATAGAGATAATATATTGTTCAATATGTTTGCATCACAGGCTAAGGTACAGTAAGGTACTAGTACTGTATCTAGAAAACGTATTTTTAACAACATTTTGCACAGTGATAATATATTAACTGGCTAGCTATACATTTCTTTCAGTCTCTTTCTCAGTTGAATGACAGCTGGTATGTTGTCAGCAGTAAATGTGATGTACAAAGGTGTAAATATGTGTGTGTTTGTGTGTGTGTGTGTGTGTGTGTGTATGCATGCATATCCTTTTGTGTATTTTGTGTGTTTAGTGAGGAGTGAAACCAGGCCTGGCAGTGCATCAGCTCTGGACTGTGTCGTTGTTAATATGTTTTAATAAGCCGGCAGGTCCCATCAGCGTGTTCCTCATCATCTTCTTGATTACAACATTTCCACAGATTTCCTGCCTCAGTAGTCCACACACACACACACAGTACACCCACGCACACACACACACACACTCAGACACACTAAGCTGTCAGTGCTCTGAAAATATAAAACCAAGCTGGTTTCTTGAAAGAGGATGCAGGCTAAAGATGGAGATAGCACTTCTCACTGTGAGGAATGGGGATTGTCTAATGTATTTTTCATTTTCCGTTTGTGTAAGCAATTTGAGGCCACGATCCTTTGAGAAGGCTCACGTCATATCTGAAATATTTTTATATTCAGTGAAGAGGTAGAATTACACAATAAATAGCTTTCAGTTGAAACATTGTGGGATTGAAAATCTCTGCCTCTGGACCACCTACAGTGTATCTCTGCAGAACAGTAGTGCTGTAAGAAAAAAGCTCCATCTCCCATATCTCCCTCGTGTCCTCAATAAAGAAAAACAGACAGAAAAACATTATGTTTTGCAGAACTTGTAAATTAGAGTGTAGAAATGTAATAGAAAGTTTTCAAATCTAACCCCCTCCAAGTAAAAAATAATGCTTTTGTGAAGAACCACTCAAATGTAATGCTTGGAAATCCAAATTATAATAGCATTTGTGCCGTTTTGATTGTTTTTCTTCACTGTTCCTCCTGCAAAGCTGATCCAATTTTAATGATTTTTGCGCACACACCAAATGGGAACATCCTGGATCGCAGGTGTACTATATAGACTACGCTGTGAGACAGAACTCCTAATTACCCTGAAGGTATCACAACTTTACTTATGTGTGAATATTTGTTTCCACACAATAGGACCTCTTAACAAGTAAAACTGGTTATAACAGACAGTAATCCTAAAATGTGAGACGTGTGTGTCTCTGTAGATTAAGTGGCTCAAATCAAATCTCTTCCACCTTTTTGAAAATGAATAAATTAATTTCAGACGTGATACTTTTCCATTTACTGTTTGAATTTTATGCAGACCATGTTTAATATTTCAAAAACTATATTTAACATTCAAACACAAACAATGTCAAAATCATGCAAATAAAGTTAGGAATATAATTCCTTTCAATTGTGTTGCTTATGTCCTTCAACTACACAGCATTCTCCAGCTGTCCTCATCATTTTGGTATCACAGAATTTGTTTTGTTGGACACGTTTGGCTGTGAGATGCAAACAGATTTGACAGCAAAGACGCACAAACAGGAAGAGATGCATTATTAAAAGAGGCTTAAAGGCTTGTCAGACCACAGCTGGTTTGCAATGTTTCTTTAAGGCACTACTTAATGCGACATTTAGTTTGAGTTACTCTAATTTCCCCCAAAAGAACGTTTCCAAAATGACAAATTAAACCAAAATGCTTTTCTGTTCACATTGGCATGCTAACTACACTGTTGCACTCTACCTGCTGGTCCCAGTCATATCCGAGCACAGCAGTCAGTCAGCTGATTATAGGTTACAAAGGTGTTTCATTAGAAACAGACCAATGGTGGATCAGTGGTAGACCTGCGTGGTCCAGTGCAGCAGAGTGAAACCTACTATTAAAGACAGAGCTCCTCATTAGTCCCTCATTTCTCCGGGCAGCTTTCTAGAACCTGCCGATCATAACAAGTTTCTATTCAGTGCAAATCCGTCCAGAGCCGGTGCCTTGCAGTGCTTTCCTCTGGCTTTCAGAAGAGGCTTAAGTGGTAACATTGCCAGTGGGGTCGGTTTTGCACGAGGATTGGTGTTGAAGCGCATTTAAGAGAACACAGTTTCTGACTCCACGTAAAGCCACTGAAACCCATGTAGAAGCCGTAAGACGCACAGGAAATTCATTCATAATCCCATAGCCAGGAGACGATCGTTTTCAGCCATGACATTTATTTTTTGGACTTTTGATAGTTCACACATTGTTGGCAGGGGAATAGGGCAATTTGCTCAATACTCATGTGTGCCTTTCAAAGAGTCTAACAGGAAGGAAATATCCCGCTCTTGAGTTCTAAAATGGTGGGCATGAATTTGCTCTGATTGACTATACTGCACCAGCTTTTTTTGCTTCTTCCTGTTGAGGACTGTGGCAAGCATAAAATGAAACCACTTTATTTCTGACATTCAGAGGAGGTCTTTTAGAGGCACAACACATTGCAGCAGGCGCAGGAGAAGCCTTTTGACACGGTGTTATTGCAGTTACTGTCAAGGCATTTGAAACTGGAAGGTGGTCTGCGTGGCTGTTAGCGAGCAGAAGTGGGAGAAAACGTGCAAACGGGCCTTTATGAATCTGCTAGCGATTGTTTGATAGGCAGTTCTTTTTTTTTTTCTTTTCTGTTCCTGTTCTGTCTTCAGAGCAGAAGTGAATCAACACAGCAGGACCTCACCCACCCAGACTCAGGGGGGAGTGGGAGGAGGGATCCAGGTTGCTATGGTAAGGGTCATCCTGACTTCACCCTGATGGATAGCGGTGATTCTGTAGCTGAGGAGGAGTTAAGCTGGGCACCATGGCAACAGGCCACAGACGGATAGCGAGGGGTGGGTGCATGAAGTTGTTTGATTGATCTGACTCAGCCACTGTGAAAAATATAGGTTCAGTGCTGTTGGCTCAATATCGGACTTGGAAATTGCTATTTTCTTGCAGAAGGTAACTGCTGCACTTATACATCCCACATCAGATGCATCATAACAGATGAAAAAATAGTTCTCCTCAAATCCCCCAGAGCTGGAGATTAACACAACTACTGTTGGAAAATGCATGGTATTTAAGATCATTGGAATCTGCAAGTGCAAATTCCTCTATAGGGTGTCAGGCACATAAAGACACCTCGGGTATTTATACATTAAAACCAATTACATTCTGTGAATGTACAGCCAACACTTGTTCTACCTGTGAAACACTCATGTGCCATGACAGCCTGTGCTGCATGGCGTACCAAGGTAGCCTGGCCCTGGAGGACGCAGAGCAAGAGAGGGAGGGAGAGATGGACAGAGAGGGAGGAAGAGAGAGAGATATTCCTCTGAAGCCCAGCCCCATCTTTTATTTATGACCCACAGGAAGTCCTTCAGCTTGTCCTCTAGATGATACCCAGGAAGTAAGCACAACACGCAGCCATCAGAACACAAGTCAGCCCGCCCGGTCACTGACAGTGAAATGGGGCGTGGTCAGCAGGGGGTTGTTGCCGGCCGTGTGGAGTCAGTGTGATGTACTCTGCGTGTAAGGGTATCAATTTTCATGCTTGTGTGTGTGTGTGTTTCTCTCTCTCTCTCTCTCTCTCTCTCTCTCTCTCTCTCTCTCTCTCTCTCTCTCTCTCTCTCTCTCTCTCTCAGCTCCCCCAAAGTTCACCAAGATTCCCACGGACCAGATCGGAGTGTCAGGGGGGGTGGCATCATTTGTGTGCCAGGCCTCTGGCAGTCCCAAGCCTGTCGTCTACTGGAACAAGAAGGGCAAGAAGGTCAACTCCCAGCGTATCGAGGTGGTTGTCACAATGCACAATGGTCAACTCCTACTGTAGCAGCATGATGAATACAAAGCAGTACATCCAGTAATAATATATGAATGTATACACTTTCTATGTTGAGATTATACTATATATATTCTAGATAGGTGGATCTTTCAATATTTATTCTTGCTAGATCAGACAATACTTTTGATATGAATTGTTATTCTGTTTTGTATTCTTGATACGCTACGATCTTGTTTCTCAAAGGAGTAGTTCAAAATGTTTGTGAAATATGCTTATTTGCTTTCCTGCTGAGAGTTCGGTGAGAAGATTGACACCATTCTCTCGTCTGTAAACTGAATGTGAAGCAAGAGACGTGTGTCGACTATCTTAGCTTAGCAAGACTAGTAGCACTTTTTGTAGGCTAACCAGGAAGTTAGCATCGCCCTGGTTCCCTCGACAAAAAGCCAATGGGATTTTTTCTATTGGGTTTTGGATTATTGCAGAAAATAAGCTCTGTGGCAAACACACGTTTATGATACTTACAGATTTTGTTCAGCAAGATAAGCTTCACAAATGAAAACCACTTTTATGATTTTTTGAAGTGTGAATGCAATCACCAGAAGTAAAAAGCTAACGTTAGGCTATAAACGAACTACATCATGGTCGCATGAGCACCAGTATACACAATGAGGCTGTAAAGGCGGACGTGTCGTCGTGATGACGTTTAGTAGTCTCATTTTGAGCAACTGCCTTTTTTAAGACACATAAAAGCTTCAAAATTCACGAGTAGGGTATTTACTGATGTGTTTTTGTCGTAGAACAAAACGTTAAAATCTCTTCAGCTTGTGTTAACCACAGACCTGATTTCAGGCATCTAACTAAAAACCTGTTCAAAAAACCAATTGTCCTCCAGACGAGGGAACTGAAAGTGCTAAAACGTTAACTCATTTCTGTGTTTTAGGACTCATTCTTCTAATTCACTCTATAGTTAAAGCACAAACATAGAGAGTGGTATCAGTCTTCTCAGCTAACAAGTGTATTTCCCTAAATGAGTATTTCTTTAAAATATTAACTTGACAACAATTCAACACTGTTGCACATTTCAAGCATAGGTTGCAAGTTTTAATTAAAGCATAAAATATTATCTTTGAAGACGAATTACAGAGCATTCATTCAAAACTGACCAAAATATGAAGCCGATTGCATAATCCAGTGCACATATTGCTGTCCCTGAGCTATGTGCTATCAAGCAGGCTATTCCACGGAGCAGCTCAATCACATTAGAGGCCTGATTGTATATTGATGTACTAATATGCGAATACGAATGGTTAGAGATGCATTTCAATCCCCATTCAACCCCCCCCATGTTTGTAAGTATGTACCCTGCTGAAGTGTCTTTGTGCAAGACACTGAATCCCCACCAGCTCCAGGAACGCTAGCTGAGCCTGACCTCGTGGAGGGGAGGGCAAGTAACAAAACAAAACAGGAATTTCCTCTAGGAAATCAATAAAGTGTCGTTATCGCATTATTACGGTAAAAGAAAACTATGCTAAGTTAATGATTTACAACATTATAGTTTACTGCTCTTATCTGTTTACTCTGCTGTGACTAATCTGTGTCTCTTCCTGTGGTTGTGTGGCCGTCCAGACCGTAGAGTTCGATGAGGGCGCGGGTGCTGTGCTGAGGATCCAACCACTCAGAGCACCCCGAGATGAGAACATCTACGAGTGTGTGGCGCGCAACAGTGAAGGAGAGGTGTCCGTCACTGCAAAGCTGGCCATTATCAGAGGTGAGACATACCGATCTCCATCCTATCCCACTTGAACGGTGCTTTCTTTTCACGTGCACACACACCTGGTTTCAACCGTCGCCTCCGCTTCCCTGAGCTGTCAGTTGTACATGTGACAATAGAGCCACGCCACACCCTGCCTTCACAGCAGGCTGCAGCACACTGTTCTTTTTATAGTCCCTCTGAGTGCGACAGAGCGTGATCTGGCCACAGAGAGGGCTAGCTAGCGCGCTAGCTACTGGGCACTCCAGCATCCCAGTTTCCTGTAATCACCGCGCTTTCCGGCCCGAGTGAGGGTGTTAATCTAATGTACACTGTCTCCTCGGAGGGAAACGTGTCTAATGTGGTGCTCCAGCATGCTATGAACTAAAGTTGTAGCATGTGGCTGCAAGCCTGGGCACTTGGCTTTCGCCCAGCGCAGCTGGAAAGGATGAAGAAATAGAGGGATGGCTGCTTGGGCTGTTACTACATGAAGAAAAATCAGGGGATTAGGCCCTCGGTTTGGCAGACTACCCATCTCTGCCAGGGGAAATTGAGGAAGAGAAAGCAAGAGGGAGAAAGAGGTCGAGGGGAGGTGAGAATGAGTATGATGGAGGGCGAGGAGGTTGGGGGAAAGTTAAGTAACACAACAGGATGGTGTGAAACAATAGAGATGAAATGGGATGTCGGAGGAGTGGTGGAGGGGCTGCAGGAGATGGATGAGGATTGTGGAGTTGGCAGAGCTGTGTGGTAAGCAGAAGGCTGGTAGCCCAGGGAATAGACTCCTGTCCATCTGTTACCCGGCCCGTCATCTCTGCACACACAGCCCCAATCTAAAGCACATTACCACATAAACTGCACCTCGAGGGCAAGCCTCCCTGTGTGTGTGGCCGTGTGTGCCTCTTCCTGTTCTCTTACTGAGGTCTGTGTACCGTGACGTCCCCGGTCCCTTCTGTGGCAGTAGGATCAGCTGTCTTTGATTCTTCCTAATCAGCTGATAAATAGAATACTGGACTGTGATGAATGGAACAATATTTAGTTAAAAAAGCACCGGCCAGATTCAGAGCTGTTAGCAGCCCTACTGTAATCATTTGGATAAGGATGCACAGACGGGTTGCAGACGGATAACAACAGAGGCGATGGTTCTGGAAGCGTTTCCTCCCACTGTGTATGGTGGGTGATATAATATATGCTGGTTAGACAATATAAATCTGTCAACCAACAGATTATGCCATATGGTGTTAGGTGTCTCTGAGTGTATCTGGGTTATTGTGGGCAATGTTGCAAATCAATGAGCAGCAATAGGCAGGGCTGTTGGCTCATATTGCTCATGGCATTATGGGCTTTTTATATGATTTTTAGATCAATATAATGAAATAACTTTATTTTTTTAGTAGGGATGCACCGATACCAATATCGGATCTCGGGCCTAGACTGACTCAAACAGCTGGATCGGATATCAGTGACAACGGGGCCGATTTATTCAGTTCTATGTTTAAATACTTTACATTATATACTATCATTTTAATTTCATAGTTTTGACCAATTTGTTGATGCATTAAAAAGGTTTACACTTGAATTGTAATTCCTGTTAATTTAAATGTTTTTTACCAAGTTGTGGGTGTACGATTTTAATAATAAATAACACAGTAAATTTGTATTTATTTGTTGCATTTTTGTTCCAGTTGTTACATGAAAACAATGTTTAAGTCATGCCTGATGTTTCTTTACACATAAAAGACTGATCTCAGTCACCTCCACACAATGAGGTTAATTAAACTCTGGTATCAGACCGGTACTCTGTATCAGTCGATATACGAAGCCCAGGTATCGGGATTGAAAAAGTTGGATCGGTGCATCCCTATTTTTTAGGTATTTAATTCACTGGATTTGCCCCAAAAAAATTAGCCATTACTTTCTGATTATTTTATCCATGAGCAAATACTCAATTGATTTTCCAGAAGAATGAATGTATCAGAATATATATTGATATCGTGATGGAGGATTATGTCCACATCACCCATCCCAAGGTTCCAATTTCACTTTTATTCTCCCCATTTCTGTTGAAGTTATATTTACACAAAGCAAACAGAACCGCTCGCACACATCCGTAATCAACAAGCCCGTACGCTCATCACTACTGCGCTGACTGATGACATCATAACACTGAACTATGACCTTGCGATAATAACATTGCGCTGACTGATGACATCACATCACTCTGAACTGACTTCTCAGAGTCAGTTCAGAGTGACTAACACAAATAACACAAATCAGATAATATATATAATATTTGCAAAAATCAAAATACAATGGGATTAGAATGTATTTCTCTTAGAGAACTCAAATCTATTCCAGGTCAATAAAATGTAAATTATAAAATATTTCTAGGTCGCAACATCAACTTTGTTTGACAAATGTTACCAATAAGCCTCGGCAGCGATTGCTGTGGACTTAGGGTTGACCCAAATGCTTCGAAGCTTCAAAACTTCAAAGGTTGCCATGGTATTCAACCTAAAAATCACTATTCAAATGCTCTGTTTTTTTATTTATTTTTTATATTTAAGCATGTAATAATAATGTATACAAGGAAAAATCCCACAACATTATTAATTATTATTAGTTATTCTCAGATGGATATGGCTGTTTGTTGAGCGTAGAGGTGCGTTTGTGTTCAGTGGTGCGGCAGCGGCACTGAAACGGGGGAGATGGAGACAGACAGACAGAAGAACGTGTCAGCCTGCTGCACCGCAAAGCTTTGAATACCTTTGAATATTTCTCACCGAAGCTTCAAACCCCAAAAAATGGTATTCGGGACAGCCCTACTGTGGACAAGAAGCCAGTCAGCCGTGTCATCAGAGCTGCACCAAATTCAGAACGCTTCATCATTACAATTGGGAACCAAACGACGCACCATAGTCACCAAACGTCTCCGAGATTGATCCAGAATCCAAAAGTAAACTGAGTTAAACTGCCGAATGTATTATCAGGTTTCTACAGAGCGTAAACTTTAGATTAGCCCGCTCAAGCTACACAATTTTAAACTCTGCGATAGGATGTTTATTGCCAAGAAGCTCCTTTCCACTCTCGGCTTTTTAATGTAAGATGCCTTTTTATCAAAGAACCAGATATTTTCTAACGCAGTTGCTCATCAACAACAACAACAACTCTATCCCTGACTATTTGACAGTATGCTCCGAAAGCCGCACAGCCCTGCAATCAACTATAATGATTTACTGATACGCTGTATGGTAGATCATGTCATCCAAGAATGCTGTTAAGTGCATAAGAGTCTGCAAAAATTGTGTTTGGGTCGGCCTTTTCAAAACACGGTTCACTGGAGAAAACGTCCACCAACCAGTGAAGTAGAAAGGAGGCTTTCCATTACCGAACAAAAAAAAAAGTCTTTTCATCCCCTGATGTGTTTCATCTCATCATTTCGTATAATGGTTGACCGACACTAATAGCAGCGCTGTACAGTGTGAGGGGCCTGCGGTTGGCCACAGGATATGAGCTACTGCTCTGTAGGCTGCCTAATGGATGGAGATGTGGTAGGTTTTGGTCAGGGAGACTTTTTGTGCCTTCAACATCATCATCACCCTTCCCATCCTATTACCTACTCCTCTTCCTCCTGTCTCTTTCCCCTGACTATATCTTTCCGGCTTTGACTCCGGCAGTCTCCTCTTTGGCCCACAGCGATGTCCGTTTCTAATTTCATCTCTCTTGTTTTATTCATTCTTTCATTTTCTCTGCCATCTATTCTGCCTGACCCTCACTGTCTATCCAGACTCTCTCTCTTTCTTCTCCCCCCCCCCTTTGCATTTTCACAAGCTCTCTGCTGCACCCCTCCACCCCTCCACCCCTCCACCCACCTCCGAACTCAACTCCATCCCCTTTCTACCCGAACTGCTCTTTTCTATGGACACTGCAGTTGTGTTGTTCCGCCTTCAGGAGATGTGAATATCTGCAGTTCTGCATGTTTCAAAAACCTCTGGTGGGCGAGAGATTCTCATCACTGCAGCTGTGTGTATGTGTGTGAATGCATGCACATGGATTTCTTTGTTTATGGGCATGTGTGTGTGTGCGTGCATATCTGTGTGTGTGTGTGCGCGGCTGGTTTGTGCAGAGTAATCCTGATTATACTCACCTCTCAGTGTCCCATTTTTAGGAGAAAGGGAGGCGAGGGATGGGGGAGGAAGTGGGTGAGAGAGAGAGAAGTGGGAGGAGAGATGTTCTGCCACCACGGCAAACACCCTTCATATGAACAACAGAGTCAGATCAGTGATTCCCCCCCCAGGCGTCTGCTGCATTGGCAGGCCGGCGGCTCAAGCAGCATTTCGGGTCTGGAAACAACCGAGAGTATCAACTCAGCCTGCAAGAGGATTACACTCCTTGAGTGGAGAACCGGCTCTTTCATCACATATACCCCCTCGTCTGCACAGTTTTTATTCCCCGCTTCTCTTTCTTGCAGTCTATTCTCTTCATGCATGTTTGTATGTAATAGAGTGTTACGTGTGGGATCATCGTGTGTTGTGTGTGTTTAGTCTGCTGGATCTGCGAGGAGAGCCAGAGGGAGCTCAGGGTGGCGGGGACACATGGTGGGATTCATCTACGATGCTAAGTCCGATTCTGCATTGTATAGTGATCTATTATCATAAAGGCCCATTAGCATTTAAAGTGCTCCCCTTCAGCCCTCCTGCAGTCTATAGGAGTCAAAGCATTACAGCCTCTGAAGACTGCCGAGCGCTGGCAGATTAATCCTGAATCAGGCTCCCCGAGATCGGCTTTTATTCGGGCTTCTTTCATCCACGTGGCCGTTCCCCCGCTGAAATGAACTGAAAGATGAATAGGCAACCTGTTTCTTAACCAGGACAAATGATGATTTTCTGCGGGGAAGCGAGTGTTTGTGCGTGTCTTTGGGCGACTGAGGGAAATACAAAGAGAGACAGGAAGAGAGAAAACCTGGATTCATGTTTGTTTGTTTGTTTGCATCATATGCATTATGTGTTTGACTGTGTGTGTGTGTGTGTGTGTGTGTGTGTGTGTGTGTGTGTGTGTGTGTGTGTGTGTGTGTGTGTGTGTGTGTGTGTGTGTGTGTGTGTGTGTCTGTTAGCATTTGTGTGTCTGTGTCTGTGCATGCACAGACACAAACACGGTACGCATGAATTGCATATTTGCCCAGATTCGGTTGGCTCCACCGACTGGTTTCGGGCACCAGGCCTGATTGCCCTTCTGCAAACATAACCAGGCCAAAATGTAAGCTCTCAACCTCTTGATACACACAAACACACACAAACACACAAAGCTCCAGGGAACAATGCTGGTTGGTCCTTGCCAATGTCCCCCCCACCCCCCCTTCAAAAGCTGTTGACACACACAGTGTTTATATACACATGGCACATTTTTCCATAGGCTGTCTTATCAATTTAACCAGGAGATGAAACATAAGCAGTACTTTTGTGCAGCAGTGTTTGTGTTTGATAAATGATTCATTTGGTGAAAAAGTGTGATCAAGGCCATGCCCGCAGTATCTATTTCAAGCAGCCGCTGACTCATCCAGGAGCCTGGCTGAATACCTGTAGCCCCTATTCTCGTCTCCAGTGAACTGTACTTCAGTGTCCAGTACCACTACCTATCTGCAGTTTGAGTCTGCGGCTGTGTGTTAGTGTACGTGATCTATCATCTATCGATCTATCCTTCCATCCAGATTCACGTGTGGCTGTCTTCCCCCAAAGCTTCACCATCATTTCTAAATATAATGAATGATTAACACTCCATCGACTTCACACACACTGTCTCTCTATTTAGAGTGTATTGTCATTGGTAATTTTGCTCATGCTTGCAAACCTCATTAGGGCCGCAACTAACGATTATTTTCATTGTCGTTTAATCTGTCCATTATTTTCTTGATTAATCAGTTAGTTGTTTGGTCTATAATATGTCGGAAAATGGTGAAAAATGTCAATCAGTGTTTCCCAAAGCCCAAAATGACGTCCTCAAATGTCTTGTTTTGTCCACAACTTAAAGATATTCAGTTTATTGTCATAGAGGAGTAAAGAAAACAAAACATATTCACATTTAAGAAGCTGGAATCAGATCATTTGACTTTTTTTTCTTAAAAAAAATTACTATTTGGCAATTAATTTAATAGTTGACTAATTGATTAATTGTTGTAGCGCTATTCCTCATATACAGTAAAATGACACTACATGTGGAGTTTATAAAAAAGGAGTTCATGAAAAAGGTGCGAGAAGCTCATATCACATCATTCAATGTCAAAGATAGAAGAATTAAGTCCAAGACTTATTTCTATTGTAGTCCTTGACGTAAAGGCAGCAATGATGCCTAGCAGGCAACATCATACCACCAAGAAGTACATATAAATTAACTATGAGCTGATGATGAACAACTGATGGTTGATTGTGTCCGAGCAAAAATTCCAGCTTTTGAAAAATGTGAGAATTTGCTGCTGAATTTCTAACCATCGAACAAGCCATTTAGAGAAGGAGGAGGAAATTGTGATGGATAATTTTTTCTTATTTTATGTCATTTTATGAAAGTAGTTGAGGAAAAAAATTGACAATAACCATGACAATGATTTTTACCGTTTTTGTTAAAAAGTAATTTGTCAAGCAAAAATGTCAAATGTCTGCCTTTTCCATCTTCACAGATGTGACAATATGCTGCTTAATACTATTGTTGATTGAATATCTGTCAGACAAAACGAACATTTCAATGACATCACTTCAGGCTCTGGGGAATTGTGATGGGCTTTTTATACTATTTTGTGACATTTGATAGACTTAACAATTAATTTAAAATAAAACGGAATGAACTATACATTATTAATATATATATTAATATTAATAGCTATTAATAAGTTCTAACTCCAAACAGTAAAAAGAATAATTATATATTTCTTTAGAATATATTTCTATCATCCATTGTTTGTTTTTTTTCATCAGAAAATGGCAGTATCTAAAAATAAATCCCTCCGTCCATCTGTATCTCCCTGTTTCTGCTACCTCTTTGTAATGATTCAGTCCGAGGTCCACCTACACTCTTTATCTGCGGCATTGATGAAGACCTGACTGGAATACAGAGCCCCCCCGCCCCCCGCCTCATACACGCATCCATGCACACGCCCCGAGCCCGCTGCAGTGGCGTGCTCTAATTAACAGCCAGGGAGTCCATGTAGTCGTAGCCGGAGGGGTGATAAAAAGACCATCTGAACCCTCTCAGGAGAGGGGTGGGGTGGGGTGGGGTTGGGGGGGAGCAGATGTAGGCCTGGCATATTCCACGCCTCGGGGGAGCTCGCCTCCTGACCTCTCTATCGATCTCCCCCTACTCCTTCTTTTCTCTCCCTGCCTGTTTCGTCAATGGCCGTACCACTGGCCTCCATTCAGGTGGATCATTAGCATTGATCAGTCGGGGATGGTGAAGGAGGGGGGGTGGGGGTGCAGGGGGTCCCCTCCTTCCATTTAGGTCTCCACTGGCGTATACAGAAAGTTGCTATGAGGCCCGATCGCCGCCTGCGCCGCTCTAACCACAGACTCGACGTCGTCACCAGACGCTCCTCTGAGCTTTGATTGCTCTCTTGCCTTTTCGTGGCATTTCTCCTCTCCATCCTCCTCTCAGCCGCGCCATCAGCAGCGGCTTGACATTCCTATCTGACAGGGGGTCTCTCCAAAGCTGATGACTGTGGAAAGAGAGAAAGAGAGCGATAGATCCTATCTCCACTCAGCCCTCTCATCCCCATCGAGGAGTGTGTGGAAACAGATGGCGCACGTCTGTGATGTGGTTAGGTAGCAGGGGGCCCGGAGGAGGAGAGGAGCGGTTGATGTGGCCACGCTCTGCGTCTCGGACCGCGCTTGGCTCCGGATTTGTCGGCGATGCCCGGCTTGAGCAAGCAAAACTTTTAGGGGCTTTTTGTTGTGCTTGACAATCAAGGGGCGCTTGCAAGTTTGATTTATTACACGAGCGAATTGCCACCTTGATAATTGCTTCGCCGCTGTAGGAAAGCGGAATATGTAATTATAGTTGCAGGTATGGGGGAGGTGTCGGTGTGTATGTGCGAGCGGGATAGAGTGGTTAAAAGGGTAAGGAGAGGAGGAAGCAGGAGTGCTGATGGATGCTCGATTACGTGTCTGGCCATCTGGACTGTTGTCACCGAGATGCTTAATCCCATTCACCACAGAAAGTGCGTGTGAGTGTGTCTGTGTGTATGTGAAATAGAAAAGCAACTGCTTTTCTGCATGCACACACACCTTGATTTTCCTGGATATGTGTGGACGCGTCTCCATGCATTATTCCACACTTCGCACAAATCTGTGAAGATGCTAATAAGAACATAGAAACAAATATGTACACACACACACACACACACACACACACACACACACACACACACACACACACAGGCAACACACACTTATCCACTGCCCCCCAACGTAATCAGACATATCCAGACGCTATGCAGACACATCCCAGATCGGCCTCTCTAATCGTTGGTACATTTTAACAATTACTGCTAACAAGTCCTTATTACCCCCAGTGCCCTGCCCCTCCTCTTGATCCCTGCTTCTAATTGCTGCTGCTGTTTCTGAGCAGCTCTCTGCATAGTTATTAGACAGGAATCATTACCACACCAACACATAACACAGAGCCGCACCATGGAAAACTCACAGTTCACTGCCACTGCCACCAAACACCTGTGTTTCTGGGCTGCGAGTGTGTTTATATGTGTGTGTGTGTGTGTGTGTGTGTGTGTGTGTGTGTGCGCGCTGCTCTTAAGTAGCTCCTGCTGACTGGGCGGTATGTTTATACTCCTGTAGAAACGGCCTGTCACACACACACACACTTAAACCTAGCTGTGCCGCCTGCTAGATCACCTAATGACTAGCTAGCTGTGGGAGAAAAAACACGCAGCTTTGGTGATGAAGGATATAGTGGATCCGCTGTACTCGCCAGTATCTCCACTTTCACGGGCCTGCAGATGTTAAAGGAGGGGAACAGTGGCTCTCACATCAGTGTGTGTGTGTGTGTGTGTGTGAGCAAGTCTTATGTTTCACCACGGAGGAAGGAAAGTAAGGATTCAGTGCATGGATGTCAGGGTCGACTTTGTCTCTCTGCAGGCAGATAAACCGGTCGTTTGTGTTTTAGAAAAACAGCAGATCAACTGTCCCAAAAAAATACGGAGTAAACACATTTGTTCATTATTGTCCCAGTGGATTTGCTCCAAAGTAAAGTATGAGCAATCCTCACATTGTCTAAGCCCCTCTGATCCCTGACCACAACCCTCTGTCTCTGTCTGTCTTTATCACTTCATCACCATCTCTTTTCAGCCATCCTGGCCACGTGGCTCTAGGTGTGGCATTGTATGTCAGACAGACAGTCAGTCAATCACTTTGGTCCAGACCAAAGACTGTAAATAAGAAGTGGACTTAGTCATCTTGGTTTTTTGCAACCAGATGTGACTCGAGAGGGTGAAGCTAAGTACAACCGAAATGCTGAATAAGACATTTTTAGGTGACCAAAATGTTAATATTAACTTTGATGGACTGAAAACACACTGTGAAAGGGTTAAAGTTGTAAGATGAGAACACGGACAACTCCCAGACCGGACAACACCGTGGTAGCAACCTGTCCATCAGAAGGTAGCCACTCCCTAAAGCATCCCCTGCTTTATGGTCTATTTGACTCTAAATGGGACCATAATTTACTAAATGAACATCATGCTGTATTGAAAAACACTTGAAACTAACGATTGAGACCATAAACTCATGTTTACAATGTTTACTGTGGTAATATGTCAAGAGAGAAGTAGAGTCATTTTCTCATAGACTTCTATACAATCAGACTTCTCTTTGCAACCAGAGGAGTCGCCCCCTGCTGGCTGTTAGAAAGAATGCAGGTTTAAGACACTTCAGCATTGACTTCACTTCTCAGATCCAGAGGTTGCCACATGATCCAGACCTAAAGTCCAGACTGAATTTGAAGTTTTGAACTTTGAACTTTTGTACAAACATCCAAAGTCTCCAAATGATGCATCTGAATGACGTTGGTGATCCCCGACTTTTCCTTTATTACCACCATGAGGTTATCATTTCAGGTTTTTTGTGACATCTATTGAATCGATTGCTTTGAAATCTGGTACAAACATTCATGTTCCCCTCAGGATAAAGTGTAATAACTTTGGTGATCCCTTGCTTTTTTTTTTTTTTTTAGCAGCATCATCAGGTCAAAATTTTTATTCATCCAATACTTTGGTTTATGAGCAAATACCTGCAAACCTAATGACATTCCTATCAGCCTCAGCTGAACTTTGTGTTTTGACTGCATGCTATGAGTTTTTAATGCTGAATACTTTCTCTTCATCCTTCCAGAGGACCTGTTGCCATTCGGCTTCCCCAGTATAGACATGGGTCCCCAGCTGAAGGTGGTGGAGCGGACGAGGACGGCCACCATGCTGTGCGCTGCCAGCGGCATCCCCGACCCGGAGATCTCCTGGTTCAAAGACTTCCTGCCCATCGACCCCGTCAGCAGCCAGGGTCGAATCAAACAGCTCCGATCAGGTGAGATAGACAAGGAGTTACTTGTCAGATTATTTCATTTGAAAATAGGTAAACAAACAAGTGCATCTAAAGCTTAGCATCGCTATCAGGTAAAATCCCTGTTGCTCTAAATTTGGTGATTATCGTGTTTTAATTATGATTGAGGGATTACATGCTCCTCTCTGAGTTTATCTGCATCCTTTGGGGGTGTAAAACCTTTTTAAAGCCAATTTCATAAAAAGGATAATTGTGCCGCCCTTAAGCCAAGAAAAAAAAATGCTGTTTTTATTAACATTTGGGAGAAAAGATTATAAAAAGATGACACTTTAAAGGCACAAATCTCTCTCCGTTGTGAATCATAAATGTGAAAAAAAAAGCCATGGCAGCTTGCAATCGCAAAAAGAAGCCAATATACACTTATTACAAGTGGGCTGAAAAAGTTTACACACAATTATAAAGTAAATCCACTTTGAATTAAATGCTTAATATAATAATCAATCTACTCCTAAACAACCATAATTCTCTTTTCTCAAAATCAATAGATACACAGATAGGAGTTTAACTGATGCTCCTCTTATCTTTTGACCCGCCCAGTCTGAACTTGTGTGAAATGAGTTCAATGTCTTCGGATCTGAGCGTAAGATCTTTTAAATTGCCAGAGACGGTAATGGGGAGAAGAGGGAGGGAAGCGTTTTCGCTGCTACAGAGAAGAGAAAGAGTGTTTCTGTGCAGACAGATCGAGGGGTGAATACAGAAGAATCACATCTTGTGCTTAAGACCGTTTGTTCAGCTTTGTTTATGCTCTTCTGTATAGATGATACAGTGTCTCTTAGAGTAGGCAGACACGTATTTTCTCAGCCATTCTCACTCAGCCATCCTCAGGGGGAATGAAAGCGATGGTGAGGCGAAACCATTTTGTTGTTGCTTCATCCATATTCTCTGTGCAGCGCTCCTCCGTCCTGCCAGCTCTGATATCTGCCTGCTGTCAGCCAGTATCCTTCACTGATCACTAGTGCCCTCTGTCAACCTTGTGTCTGCGTCTCCGTTCGCACAGTTTGCCATTACACTGTTGAAACTAATTTAAGTCTCACACTTTCCAATTCTTAGCTACTGTTGCTACACCTGTCAACAGTGTTAGATTTAACCACATGACTCTTTTAGTCATTTCTGAAAGAATGGGTCTCCGATTTCACACAGAAGTAGACAAAAGCTTCTCATTTATAGCAGTGAGCGCCGATTTTGCCGGTTGTAACTGTAAATAGCAGGTTTTTCTCAGCTATAGGTTGAGTGGAACTGAGTAGATTTACTCAAGTGCAGCACTTAAGTAGGAATTTTGAAGTACTTGTACTTTACTTGAGTATTTACTTAAGTTACTTTACAGATTTAGATTGTTAATACAGAATATAAATCACATAATTAAGTAGCCCCACCTTTACCAGCTGCAACATTAAAGTGATTAAGTCATTAATGCATCAATATTTATTATCCAGTAATATAATATATATGATTTTGGCCATTCTGCATAATGAGTAGTTTTACTTTTGGTACTTTAAGTATATATCGATGCTAATAGTTTTGTACTTTTACTGAAGTAAGAGTTTGAATGCAGGACTTTTACTTGTAACTGAGTATTTTTGTATTCCTACTTGTACTTAAGGAAAAGATCTGAGTACTTCTTCCATCTGGCTGGAGCTAGCTAGCTAATTATTGCTGCATTAACTCTGTGAGTTAGTTGTAAACCCTGTCTCTGAAACTAATAACACATGAAAGTAGGACTGAACAATTTTGAAAAAATATCTAATTGCGATTATTTTTGACTGATATTGCAATTGTGATGTGATTTGCATTATTAGAGGGGATGATCATTTTACATCATTATTCTCATTTTCATTAAAAAATACATTAAAACGGTTATGGTGTGATGTTTGCGGGGATCTGTCCCAAAAAAAGGTGTTTTCTTAAGTCTGTAGAATAAGATGTGTAGGAGGACATCTCTGCAGCACCACAATATTTAATTTAAAGTGGTATTTTGACACCATTAACAAATATTCTACCTCCTACAGTTTTAAAATTGCAGTAGGCCATATTGCGATTTCGATTAATTGTGCAGCCCTACATGAAAGGGTCTCAAATATGCATTTGATGGCTACATACCGTGTGTTATACAAAGCTATATGTCCCAGGCAAGAAGTGAGACATGGAAATAAATGTTCAGCTTTGTTTTGTTTTGCAAGGTAGAGCTATTAGACCTAAATATGAAAATGTCAGATCCAACTGTTTGGATGTTGGGCTTATAGTGTTACTGTAGGTAGCTAGCTAGTTTGCAGAACATGCTAATGTTTGCAGCTTACTTTAGCACACATAAACACACTGTTTAATCCATTCTATACAATTTTGTTTTTGTACTTTTGGTTTAAAAAAAGAAGAAAAGATTAAAAAAAAAGACACCAAAATCTTTATATATGGAGATTCGCTCTTACTACAGCCCCATACACACCTCATCATCAACATGTGGAGAAATCTAAGCTTGTCAGGCCAGCCATGCCTAGTTACGGTTGCTATGATGCTGTATGGTGATATGATGGGACAATGGGGTTTAATGAATGGTCAATCGTAGTGTTTGCAGGTAGCATTTTCTGTGCCGAGTACAAGTTTCAGCTCCTACATCCATTTTTTCCAGTAACCCACTGATGTGTAAAAATGGATCCTCACCACCACTGTGACATACAGAATACCTAAAGTGTAATTGCTTCTGTAAAAGCCTCTGCAGAGGGTGTGGGTGGAATTTAGCCACCAGCAAGTGTTGCTGCTGCATGGATGCAGGTGAGACAATAGATTTACTCCTTAAATAAAAAAACTTTTAAAGCTGCAGTATGTCCAGCGGAAACCTCAGAAACATGCCACAGGGAGCAGTGGAGTGATCCATAATTAGGATAAACACTTCGCAAATGTTTATCTATTCCCTGCTTATAATTTATGAGAAAGCATCACTGGCCTTGGAGCTAAAAAATAACAAAGCAACCTCTCTGTGCATCTTGAAACAATAGTTTCTCTCTTAGTAAGTGCAGTAATATCCTTGGTATACAGTATCTATCATAATAAGTTTCACTCACACAGAGACATGACACTGATCCACCGGTACAGAACATGAGGCCACGTATCACATCAATGAAACCGTAGCAAGACAAATGGCACAGTGCGACTCACCGCAGGGTTTAATAGGATTTCAAATCACCAAAAGCATCGCAGAGCTGAACAACAAAATGCGCTGTATAATGAACCAAACACTGCAGCGAAATGACTTGGAGGAAATCAATTACACCTGAGCTACACACAAAATAGCACCAAGATGTGTTATGGATGAAACGCTCCTTTTAAAATCTGTTTAATGGGGGCACCTTCCAAGCATCGCCTCTGATTTAGTGGACGGCTGCCAGCTCTCGTTGGACCGCAGCCAGGGATCTGTTTTGGGCCAAAATTATTGTTTTCTTTCTCTCTGTCTCTTTCCGTTTTCTCTCTCTGTTGGGTCTTGAAAATATTTTTATGGCCCATATGGGTCAGGATGAAAAACGATATTGAGAATGACTGCACTCAAAAACATCGCAAAAGACGACTCTTAGCCATTTCACGGCCCATAAGTATCCATCACCTGCGGCGTCCTCCCACTGCAGGTAACGGCCCAAACGATGGCCATCGACAGTTGTTAACACGCCCACATGAAATCTGCACACACACGCGCCATCCGGTTTCCTGAGGGTTCAAAACATACGGCACAGTATAGAGCTGAACTTTCCCTGACATCTTTATACTTCGACCAAGGCATCCGTCCATGTTTCCATGCCATCTGCTGCGCTGGTTTAGATGTGCGTGAGGAGACCCGTGACAAGCGATCTGTCTATCGCTGACATTTGGGACTGAGATCTGGAGAGTTTACCTAAGCTGTTAACAGCTCTCGTAGACCTACACTAACAGATGGCATGCATTACGGACCCCAAGGTTGACTGCTGGGTAATGGATGGACCCGTCCTGGCCAAGAACTGTGATCTGATCAAAGGTTGTTGTCATGGTAACGGTCATAGTATAGGTCACTTTTACCTGAAGCAAAAAGGGAAGTGATTTAAGCACAAAGACACATTTTAGTTTCTTTAAATCAGCTTGACTTTACAACAGAGATATTTTGACTAACCACGGAAATAAATTTGTTCAGGCGTCCCTCTAAATGACTTATGACTGTTTTTTATTGAAGGCACACTTTCATCTCAAAATGTCGCCTGCTGTGCATCATTAAACACCACCGAGGTTATTTTTGGTCCCGTTTGTTTGACATCTGTTTTTGAGATATCCTGCTGACTAACAGACAGATAATGAAATTTGGTGGGAAATAAGGACACGGGCCAAAAAAACAAATGATTAGTTTTTAGTGAAGATGCAGGGTTTTGTTTTTTGTTTTTTAAAGGATTTCCTAAAATGCCGAGATAAACAAATCCTTTATAGATCATGTTTCTAGACTGACAGAAATGTTGTTTATGCTGTGGTTTGTTATATTTATAGATTAAAACAAATTGCTTATCTTAGTTTTTCGGTTCAGTTCAGTTCAGCTTTATTCTCCCACGAGGGGAAATTAGGTTTGCAGCCGTAATAAGCCAAGCAGTCCACATAAAAACAAAACATAAAAACAATACAAGGCAGAGTCTGTTTGTAAAATCAATACGAAACAAATAAATCAGCAAAGAATCAATAGCAATAGAATTAATTTTTAGTAAGGTCTGTAGAAAATCGTAAAAAAATACCCGTCATAATACAGCCTGTGGCGCCATCCTCAAATTTCTGATTTTGTCTGATCATCAGTCCGAAACTTAAATATATTCAATTTAATGTTATACTTTATAAAACTAAAGCACCAGCAAGTATTCACATTTGAGGAGTCAGAACCGTTGAATATATGTCAATTTGCTTTAAAAAAAAAAAAGACTTCATGATTAATCAGTTAACCCCAAAATTGTTGAAGATTGTAAATTTTCTGTCCAGCCATTAAAGACGACCTATTGTGCTTTTTCCTTTTCCTTTAGTGTGTTATATAGTTTTGTTGTGCATGTAAAAGGTCTGCAAAGTTACAAAGCCAAAAGTCTTCTGAACTGCCTGAAACACCTTGATTGAAGTCCCGCCTTTTCTTCTGTAACGTGGTGATGTCACCAAGTAACTCATTTGCATAATACCGGCCTAGCGGCTATTTTGGCACGCCCTCACACAAAGCTAGTTAGAGCGGAGCTGGAGCGGAGTCTGAAGAGTTTGGTTCGGTTGACCAATCACAACAAAGAGTGAAAAGAGGTGCTGCAGCACAGCCGGTATGAGAAAAATAAAGCAGGTTTTTTTACATTAAAGGATGTAAACATGTTCTAGTAGAAACCTAAAATACAAGAAAATGAGCATGATAGGTCCTCTTTAATGGACTAATTGTTTCAGGTCTAAATGGATTATCATTAGCTAACTTGCTTTAATGTTTTTGTGTTCACCTCCCAGGAAAACGTCCAAACTGTTTACTTTTAAATTGCGTTAATTAAACCGCGTTGTGGTAAAAATAGTGCCCGTCTGTCTCGATTGTCGGTAAATGTCCGATCCAAGTTAAAAAATTAATGTCTCACCGCGTGGGAGACGGGAGTCCAGGTGATCTGTTTGACCCAGATGTTCTGCAGAGCTATCAGGTTAGCCGTATCCGTTGTCATCTGATCGGCTGAGCCTCAGCCCAGCGGACATTATACACCATCCGCGATTTCACAGCAGCTCAATTTACTGAAGTCACATCTCATTCTGGGTCTGTCAGCAGCTCCCAGACTCACTAACAAACTGCTCCCCCTCTTTTTCTCTGTTATCTTTCACTTTACCTTTTTTTTCCCCGCTTTTAGTCCTGCTTTTCTGCACATTATATTTGTCCATTGCCAGTTGTTTACGCTGTGTGTTTATGTATAAATGTGGTGACCTTTAAACATGCACATACACTGAACATCTGTCTTTCTCCATGTATGGTAACGACGTGTTTTGCATAAAAGAAGATTTCAATCGCCCGTCTCAGATTTGTGCTGATGGTTAGCCATATGAGCTGCTTCCAGCTGTCAGATGAGTTCTTGTTTGCAGAGCTCCACCTGTCCAGCTCCATCTCTCCTCCACTCCGTCTCTCCCTCGCTTCTCCTTCTGCCTCCACCTCTTTCTTGAGAGGAAGCTCGGCTCGTAGAGCAGATAATTTATTCCTGTTTATCTCCCAACTCTGCCCCGTACCGCGGGGAAATGAGAGATGGAAAAACAGAGAGAAAGAGGAGGGCACGCGCTGTTTTCCTTTCATGTAGCTGCAGAAGACAGAAGCAAATGGATGACAGCTTCAGCTCGCAGGGCCTCAGCTCACTAAACACACTCGAGCACACAGTTGTGCCCTCGCTGTGTTTAACAAGTCAAACTTTGCCTCCTTTGAGAACTTCTGCATATACCGATCAGCTATTGTGTAAACTGTGAATCACACACAGAAGCTTTTAGTGCTCAACTGGCCTGGTTTTTAAGATTTAATATTTAAAAGCTTGTTTTGCCGTTAGGATAACACACCATGTGTATGTGTCTGCAGTGAAGTAGTGAGTGCATTAAGAATTAGATTGAATTTTGAGATACTTCTGCTTTCAAGAGTAAAGGGCTGCAACTCATGATCGTTTTCTATCTATTATCTTGTTTTGCCTGACCAACAGTCCAAAACCCAAAGATACTGTAATGATAATGATATAAAACGGAGAAAAGCAACAAATCCTATCGACTAATCGCTTAATGAACTTCATCTTTGCAGCTTTACTGAAGTATTTCCATTTTATGCTACTTTGTACATCTACTCAACTGGATAATACCACACTACATGTTAGAGGGAAATATTTTACATTTTATTAACATTTTTGACAGCTATTATTACTTTACAAATTAATATTTTACATACAAATCATATGATCATTTTATAAAAAAATGATGCATTATTATAGATTAAACTACAGCAGTATATGAAGTATTGCATGAAAGTTAAATCTTGATCTAGTAAATAGAAGTTTGATCAAAGCATTAGCATTAATACAGCAGCAAACAACTATTGTCTATGTAAAGATATAGTGGAGTAATGTTTACCCTCTGTGTATGTGTGTTGTAATCAGAGCTTCTCTGTTCTCTCGGCCGTGCATGTTTTAGTGCATGTTCGTGCATGTGAGCGTGACCCACTGGTGTGAGCATGTCTGTTTACCTCCGCTGGTGCCATGCCATTGTTCTAACAGCCCATTATTCCGAAACCCCATGACCCGCCCTACTCTACCTCTGATGGTCTTAACATGATATTTTTACCCTAACCTAAACTAATCTCACTACTCATGCCTAAACCTATCCAACCCAGCCAACAAAGGGCTGACCCCTCGACTGGCTAGCTCACGGCCGCCGCTCTGCACTGCTCTCACACGGCGGTTGCAGCTGATAACACCGTCCCGACCGACGGCATCGTTGTGTAAGCGTAGCACCCATCCTCCAGGTTCCCCCTCAGGTTCACACTATTAGCTCTATCAGCAGCGTCGCCGTTCATCTCACTGTTAGCGTTGTTAGCACCATTAGCTAGGGGGCCACCAGCTCAGCCGTCGCCATTTTGAGAGCTGTGCGGAGGCAATGAAAATGCTCTCAGTCTGGCATTTAGCACTTAAAAACAAAACTCAATGTCTACTTACTAGCTTATTTAGGGGGTGTTTCAGAAAAAGCTAGCATGATGTGATTTTTTTTGTCAACTTAAATTAAATGTGATTATAGAGTCAGTTAACCCAAATTACAAAAACAAGCAACGGTATTTTGTCTCTTATCTTTTTTTATGGTGTGATGGCTGAAGTTTTGAGGTATTCATCGCTTCTGCTGCTACCTTAATATAATATATATTAATAGAATTGTGAAAATGTGAATGCATAATTAATAATAATGCAGTTATATAATATATGAATAATTTTACCTTCTGAAAGGGTCCATTCAGCATAATCACTTAATGTACATTGTGTGCTTATATTATACTTCTGCACTTCATGTAACTCAGAAAGCAGGACTTTTACTTGTAATCGAGTATTGTGGTATTTGCTACTTTTACTGAAGTAAAGAATCTTTCACCACTGTGTATATGTGTGTATGTGTGTATGTGAAAGTGCAGAGTGTATCATATATTCTGTTTCTCTATATATCTCCAAAAATCTGACAAGCCAGATCCCTTTTATCAGTCTCTCAGACGATCTGATACAAAACACTGTTGTGCTTTGTATCAGACTTAAACTAGCTCTGCGTGTGTGTGAGTGCGTGAGTGAGTGCGTGCGTGCGTGCGTGCGTGCGTGCGTGTGTGTGTGTGTGTGTGTGTGTGTGTGTGTGTGAGTGTGTGCATGCGTGCATGTGTGTCTCAAGTGCATTTTGAGTTGTGTCTTTCTCCTCTCCTCCTGCAGCAGTGTAATCCATGGTTTTGTGCTTCCTCCTCAGGCTCCATGTCAAAGTCAGTTTCAGATGAGATGACTGTGACAGAGCAGACTGAAAGAGCAAAAAAAAAAAAAAATCACTGCTGGTAATTCAAAAAGCCGTTAGCAAAAAAAGAAAGAAAACAAAAGTAAGAATAGCACCCTGTGAAACAAAGGAGTACCTGACGAGCGCTGTGTGTAATTATAGCACGTTTAGGGAGACACTGTTTATCACGGTGGGATCAGGGAAGGAGGATGAAAATTGCAGAAGCAAAAGAAACAAGTTGAGGAGTTAAAGAGCATTGTCGGGTTGTTGCCGTGGGGTAAAGCTTGCCGAGACAGAAACAGGCTTTCTTCATGCTGTAGGAGAGGAATCACTAGCTTGTAAAGCGGTTGTACAACCACAGGTCCTTTAAGTGTCATCTAAGTTTATAAAAAAAAAAGTCATTTTGAGACTTGTTTTCACTCCCAAACTTTCTGGAAGGAATTTCAGATTTTTGAATGTGTTGCCGAGCACGGAAAGAGAAAAATATGTGGTTCTTTTTGAGAGCACGGCCCATTCAGACGCCGCTTCACAGATATAAAAAAAAAGCTGACTTTATTGGATGTTGAAGCAATAGAAGAGAGGATACCCCCGGGTCCAAATATAACAGAAACAGACCAACAGACAAACATCTCAGGATGAAAAGGAAGGCTGATGGCAGCAGAAACAGTTTCTACAAAGTCGACTGAACATCTTTATTCCTCTCTCTCTCTCTCTCTCTGTCTCTCTTTATCACTTCCTGTCTTGCAGGAGCGCTACAGATCGAGAACAGCGAGGAAACGGACCAAGGGAAGTACGAGTGCGTGGCCACCAACTCTCAGGGCGTGCGCTACTCCTCCCCCGCCAACCTGTATGTGCGAGGTAGGACCTGAACCCAGAAATGCACATGCACACACACACACACACACACACACACACACACACACACACGGACAAACACACATAAATCAACACTATTAAGGTGCTCTTGGTATAAATAAAGTCTTTTTTTTCATTTCTGTGCTTTTTAAACAAGTATTACTAACCCATCCATTGTCTACAATATCTGTTGACCCTGTTGTTTGGTATCACCCTTAACAAGTCCACCTTAAACCTCGGTGCGAGCCCTTACAGCGGAGTCAAATTGAACACGAAGCTGGGAGCACACCTTGGTTTAACTGCATGGAAACATCACTGATCTGTCTACTAAAATGGCTTCTGTACAAGAGGCGGATTAAGAGGAAAAACGCTGCACAAAAAGATGCACAGATTTGATTGGAGATTTGAATGAAATTGGGAGCAATCAGGATATAATCTATTCTTAAATATGTCTACATTAACGGCATCATTTTGCACCCACATGATCCCTGTTTAACTGATTCTAGCCTCTGGACTGTGGGTGCTGATGGCTGAAAGACCACGACCAATGTTGACATTTCTAGTTTTCTATGTGAAGTGGGATATCGGAGGAGTGTGTATGCGACGTGCGAGTGTTGGTGAGAGTGTGTGTGATGCAGTGGAGCGAGTGGCTTTGCGCTGGCCGTTTTTATTCTCTCTGTGTTTCCCCGTTCTCTCTCTCCCCCCCTCACGTCATTGTGTTCTGCATCAACCCCCTCTCATCCCTCAGAGCTTCGAGAAGGTTGGTGTGCTCTTTCTTTTCTTTTGTTACTCCTTTGTTTCAGAAAGCTTCACTTATTGAAACAGAGAGAAACAAAAAAAAATAAAAAATAAAAACAGTTAAAGGACACCGGAGAGTAGATTTGAAGTGAAATGTCTCCAAAAAAAAATGAAGAGTTGATTTCTCTAAAGCTGCTACGATGATGAAGTGGTCTGCCTACGCAGCAGAGTGCATTGACTGCATTGTGAGGCCTTGTGTGCAGAAACCCTTGGTATTGCCTTCACTCCCCGATCAATGTTTTCTGCATGGTATGATCTTGTTGTCATGGAGACCCAAGAATTGGAAGATTAAAAAAGAGGCGATGTTTGCATGGAAGGAGCGAGAGAGAGAAAGAGAAAGGAGCACCGCTTGCATGTCTGTTGACTGACGGACTGACACAAGAGCATGGCACAGTGTGTGTTGTTCACGCCTATTGATATGCTCGGATTGTGATATTATTGAACTCGTTGTCTTGTCACGTCTGGCTACTGTCTCTTTTTTTTTTTTTCTTTTGTATCATCGTGTGTAACGTTGTGTGTCTCAGCACCCATGTCATCGCATCTGCTCCAATTCTGCACTTGTTGCACTGAGTGGAAATCTTGCACTCGCGCTTGTACATGCCCTTCTGTGTTGATGTTATATGTGCTGTGCAGGTTGTAGGAGAAGCATCAGTTATTTGGCCGAATTCATGCCATAAACTCAAGATGGCGAGAGAACACACATCACCTGTGGTGGGAAGTAACTAAGAATAAGTACTGTACTTAATTTAGTTACTTTACAATTTAAGATTTTACATGCAAAACATAGGATGACCTTATAAAATATGATGCATTGTTATAGATTAGACTACACAACAGTATATAAAATAGTACAAATTAGCTCCACCTCGACCAATTACAACACTAAAAAAAATGATACCTACATATTAATGCATCAATCATTCTGAAATTATACAATAATATAACATATCACAGTATACTGTAACCAAGCGGCAACCTCCGCTGTGAAATGAAGCCAGCGCTTAACTGCAGTTCCTCAAATGGCCACTTGTGGCTGGCTCCAAAAGCGAGTCACTCCCCATCGACCCTAATGTTAAAATGCCCAACTGTACAGCAGAAATAAACATGTTAACAGCCCGGTACAAAATATCCCCGTTCGTGACATCCGTACGGTGGGTTGAATTTTTAAAGAACTCACCAGTTATATTAAGGCTTAAAGTTTTGCATAATTGAGGGCCGCTTTGCCAATTTCTGGATTAGTTGTGAGTTAGGCTGTCGGCACTGCCAAGACGGCAGCGTGCTCAGACTCTTTACTTGTGTTCCATGTTGCGCTATGTTTTGGCATTCAGCATTAGCCTGTATCTGCTACTTATGGCCAAAGTTCAGCAGAAATGACACAGTGTCGCTTTAAGTACATTTAGCTCATAATAATAATAATAATAATAATGTACTTTTTAAAGGGGAACACCACTTAAATTAAGAATTTCCAATATGTTATTTCTAGTAAAGTTCAATCAATGTGTGTCAACATGAGCTCAACGCCAGAAACCAGAAAAGTAAGTCTAAAACTTGTGATGTCATCAAGTTGAGAGCTGCTCCATAGACAATGAATGGGAGACCAATTTTACCCAAATGAACTTTATTCTAATGCAGTGTTGTCGGTTGTGAAACAGAAAATGTTCCCATATACTCAGATACTCAGATCATTCCCCTGGGTGCTCTCAATGTCACCTAGAACATCTCTCCCACTCATTGTCTATGGAGCAGCTCCACACTTTACACCCTGTGACATCAAAAGTTAGAGTGTTAGCCCTCTAGTTTTTGGATTTGGGAGAGTTGTTCATGTTTACTAATATTTTTGGACTGTCTTAGACCATAAAAATAACATATATGAATTTTGAAAATGGCCCCTTTAAGTCAGTGCAGGACTTCTACTTTGTAATTGAGTATTTTTACATTGTGATATTTAAGGACCTGAATACTGCACATCTTCAATTATCAGTGTATTGACAACAATATGCCACCTCTACTGTAATACAGCCTGTGCTGTATCTCTGGCTGTTGCTATCTTCCCCAAACACTCCGATACGCCTCCATTGACTGACATTTGAAATTAATCATATCCATTCACATTTTTAGATATCGAGGGGATATTAATGATTCCCTCTTATTACAGTGGATAATGAAAGCAGTGTCCTTGAGACAGACTGGATGATGCTGCGTAAATGTCAGCCTCAGTGACGGTGCTGAACGGGTATATAGCAGTGTGCTGAGACGCAGCGGTAATCCTTATGGCTGTGCCAAGGTCTCCCCAGCCTGTAGCCTCCAGACTCCCTGCAGAGGACGGGGCTAATGATAGCCCCGCTAATAAAGATTGAAGCTCCCGGCTCTCGCAAACTGTATAGAAAATGGAGGGCCCGGCTCGATTAACTTAAAGCTCGGGGCTCTGTGAGCATGTGAAGGATTATCCCTTGTTATGAGCTCACTTATATTTTTTTGTGAAGTATGTCTCTGCAGCGGGTTCCTCTCAGAAATACTGCTGAGTCCATGTTTCAGATTACGAAAACGATCATCTTGAGTCTTCACCTTCATCCTGTTGTTGCTCATATTACCAAACTAATCCATATGCTTAATTAACTGTCTTTTTTTTGTTTGTGTTTTTTGTCATATTGATGGGTATAAAATAACGGACTGAATGAAAGTGATAGTGTTGTGTCATGCTGCATTGCACCTGCTGTGTGTGTGTCTTGTGCATGGAGCTGTCATGGGTGCAGTCTGTCTGTCTGTCTGTCTGTCTGTCTCCAGCATGCTCAGATGAGGAGATGCCTGCCTAATCATGTCTGTTTTCTAACAGATCTACCTGTTTTTGTCTCTTTGTCTCTTTCTTGTCTTCAACTTCTGTATCCAATTCTGGGTATCTTCCGATTATTTTATTTTCTGCAAGTATTTCCAAATGCTTTGCACTTTATCTGTTATTTATGAAATGATAGTGACGGCAGTCACGGCAATTTTTCCTTTTTTTTTTTTCAATTTGTTGAAATCATGCAAAAATGTTAACTTCTATCCAATTGTCTCTAGATTCTTTGAGTAGGGGGGATGTGGCCCGTGAAGATCCCAAGTAATGACATTAAGGAGTGGAGGTTATGCAGCATATTCCCATATTTATTTATTTTTATTTTTTTATTTCTTATATATATATTAGAATTACTGCTGGATTTCCAAGTCATCTAAAAAAAAAAAAAAAACTCCCATTGTTTTGCTACTGTAACTTTTTATTTTAATATATTTTTTATTTCTAGTCTTTTTGCATACTTTTAGAACATTATTTTGCTTCTCACGTTCATGTTTTAGTATGAGCTTCCTAGCGTAGTTTTTCGACAATGTTTCTGCTCTCTGTCTGCCTCCCCCTTTCATTCTCTCCTCTCATGCAGAGATGTTTGTCCGTTACTCTCTCTGTCTCTTTCTGTTTCCTGTGTTGTGACCCTGGGGTATCCTCTTCCTCTTCTTCTTCTTCTGTTCCCTTCAACGTCTGATCTCTACTAGTCTTTTTCTCTTACTTTTGAAGCACCTATACTTTCTGAATGGGCCTGACTCTGGTATATAGCCGTGTTTTTAAATAGATCCATGTGTTTTCTTCTTCCTCGCTCCTCTTTTCTTCCTCCTTTTTCCCTCCTTCCCCTAAAACCCTCTTCTAATCCTCTCTTTATCTCCACTTCCCTGTCTTCTCCCCTCCTTTCCCTCCCCACCCCTTTTTTTCTCCTCTTCTTCTTCTTCTTCTTCTTGCATTCTGTCTGCACCCTGATGTGTAGGAGCGACAGACACATGTACATAAGTTTATTAACTTATAAACATGCACATACTACCTCACATATCTCTCTCTCTTTTTGCTCGCACTCGTTCTTTCCCGTTCTGCCTCTTTCATGCTGTCTTGGTGTTTTTTTTAACTTAATGTGTCCAATGATCACTCTGTAATCGCCACAACACCCTTATTATTAGAACCCACTCCTGTCCACATTTCCAATTCATTTGACAACACACTGTATCAGTTATGAATCCTATGTATTGTACAGTATCTTGTTGTACAATGTGGCCGTCCTTTGCTACATTGCCTGTCATTGTCTGGAAGAGAAGCAGAGCTGCCTCTATCTATCTTTCTGTCTCTCTCCCTCTCTCTCTTAACTCCTTCTGTCCCTCTATCTGTCTCTCCAGTGTGTCTGCTCTCGTCTCGCTTCTCTCTGTCTCCCTCTCAGTCTTCAGTTCTTCGTTCTCTTCTTTGTGTTTCTCCACCATTTTATCCCTCTTGAGTCGCCCAGGCATGCGAGTGACCTATGAGTTCAGTCTCTCGACGCATCTCTCCCTAACATATAGTCAGCCAAGCGCCGACAGATGCGGTATTGGATATAACTTGCCACTTTACTTGTTCTTCTTATGGGGACACAAATAGCTGGCAGGGCCTATTGATCGGCCGCCATGATGCATACACTCTCTAAAAAAGAAGCCCATCTCATGCAGAAGCACCTCGAGGCACAGAAATCTCAATGAAGTAAAGTTTCTCACTGACGTTTCTGGTAAAGTTTTAGTCATTGCTTGGAGGGGGGAAATGTAATAATGATAATATAAATCCAAAACCTGAATCAGAAAGTCTTTTTTCTGTTTAAATGAATGATAAACAATAAGATTTTTTTAAAGAAGAGAAACTGACTATAGGTGTCATGTCCTGGTTGAAATGATACTCAAGAGTTTGTCACTATATTATTTTGAGTAGGCAGCTCACTGAATGGTTGAGCTCAACACAAGATTTGTGTCTTTCTGTTGGAATCATCAGTACCATAAAGTAATTGGGACTAAACTTGAAATATCCCTTTGTAATTTTCTGTAAAAACCCTGAAGTTCATTCTCCCCCTTCCTGTTACCTCTCCTCTCTTTCCTCTCTCTTTCTTTTTATCTTTCTTGCCCTCACTTTTCTCTTTCTCAATCTCCAACTTGCTTTCTGCCTCTCCCTCTTTTTCTCTCTGATTCTCTCTCCCCACTCCCCTCTCCTTCTTTTTCTCCGCCTTTCTTCTCCTCACTCCCTTCCCCACTTTTCTCGTCCCCCACCTTACCCCTAAACCCCCACCCCGACCCCCTTCCTCTCTACCCCCGACTCTCCTCCTTTCCCAGTGCGCCGTGTGCCCCCCCGTTTCTCCATCCTCCCCTCGAACCATGAGATCATGCCGGGAGGGAGCATCAACATCACCTGCGTGGCCGTGGGTTCGCCCATGCCCTACGTCAAGTGGATGCTGGGCAGCGAGGACCTGACCCCGGAGGACGAGATGCCGATCGGACGGAACGTGCTGGAGCTCAACGGTGTCCGGGAGTCCGCCAACTACACCTGTGTGGCCATGAGCAGTCTGGGTATCATCGAGGCCACCGCACAGGTCTTAGTAAAGAGTAAGAGACGCTCGAATGGCAAAATTAATCAGTCGGAAAAGTGCCTCAGTTGTTGCTTTATTGAGGGAAGATCCAGCTTGATTGGGTTTCCTCTGTATTTCAAAATGTGTGCATGTCAGGAGAATTGGATACTCTAAATATCCAGGATGGTAATGTTGAATCTGACTTCTGTCAAGCTCATTTGCTCCGTACTTTAACAAAGAATTGTACATATTAAATATGATTAAGGCGCACTCATTATTGTGAGTGATACATAGCAGTGTGGGAGAGCATTTAATATGCCCTCTTCTAACAAAACCAATTAGATTAGATTCAACTTCATTGTCATTGCACACAGTGAGAGCTAGTACAACGAAATGCAGTCGAGCATCTTAATAATATTGCAAACAGTAGTGTAAAGTGCATATACAGTATATAGAGTACAGAATAGCAGTGTTGTAGTCAAGACCACCTAAACAGAGACCAAGTCACGACCAAGATCAGAGTGTATCCAGACCAAGTCAAGACCAAGACTTTGAGGGGTTGAGACCAAGTCAAGACCAAGACTAAGGAAGGGCGAGTCCCACACTGTATGACACACTTGCACTTACGATAAAATGTGGAACATGCAAACCACTGAGGCACTCCTTAAATTGATCTGAAAGATCCACATGCCCATAAAAACACCCACAGAAAACAAATGAAGATTCCTCTTCATTCACCTCTTGTATTGCCATAGATATGTGTGTATAAGTGTGCCATGAGAAATGTCTTGATAAAATATTCAAAAGGCATTGCAGAGGTGAACTTTATATGTGGGGATTTTCCTTTGTATTCTATTAGCAAGAATGATGTTAGAAAATAAATCCGATAATGCACTGGCAATTTAGCAATATCCACGCAGTTGTGGTCTTGACCGGTCCTGAAATAAAATCAAGCGTCGTCTTTGATTGTGAGACGAGACCCAGACCTTCAAGAGTGGTCTTGAGTACTACAACACTGCAGAATAGTAGGATTAGATGTCACTGTGATATGTTCAAATAAACAAAACAATGTTCAGAACATGCACTATGACTGAATGTAACAGTAACAGATGGATAGAAACCAATAAATAAAAAAGTACAAAGTAAGTAATATGATTCTCTTCACCTCCCCTCTCTCTAATCCCCAGCTTTGCCAAAGCCTCCTGGCACACCCATCGTCACAGAGACCACCGCCACCAGTGTGACCATCACCTGGGACTCGGGCAACCCAGACCCCGTCTCCTACTACATCATTCAGTACAGAGCCAAAGGGCCAGACAGCAAGTACGAGACGGTGGACAGCATCACCACCACCCGTTACAGCATCGGTGGGCTGTACCCCAACACGGAGTACGAGATCAGGGTGTCGGCCTTCAACAGCATCGGCCAGGGGCCGCCCTCTACGCGCGTGGAGGCCCGCACAGGAGAACAGGCCCCGGCCAGCCCTCCTCGAAACGTCCAGGCCCACATCATATCTCAGAACACGGTGATGGTCCGCTGGGAGGAGCCGGAGGAACCCAACGGACAGGTGGGACTGACAGGTTCTCTTTTGGATTTGGTATCTGGAGTAGAAAACACACATTTTGCCTTTTATTTTCTTCTTGTTAAACAGCAAATCGTTCTAAATATGGTGGTAAATGTCTACAGCAAAATCACTGGTGCTCAACAAAAAATCCTGTCTGTTCTGTATAACAAAAAGCAGAGTCCATTCGGTGTGACAGCTCCCAGACTTAGCATCCAGAGTTTCAGATTTTGTCCCAATAATTAAAACTAAAACATATAAAAACTCTGGCATCTCCCATCTTTCAGTGCATATACCCATCCAGTTCCCATTTCTTTTACGTTTTTACTCATAATTTAACTTGTGCACTGTTATTTTTTAGATTTTAATGTCCTTCTTCTTGTGTTTTCCGTTTTACCGCTGCACAGTCGATGGCCTTCTCGGGACATATAAAGTGATTGATTGATTAAAAGTAGCATTCTAGTCTTTTAAAACTGAATGACATTTACGTTCACTTCTCCAGACTGACAACAATTCAAAATTGCACAAAGGCCCACATGAGGTTAAAACAATAAAGCCTTAATAAAATCCACCAATGGGAGCTTTTTCCAGTGTGCAGGTTCATGTCCTTTGCAGGGATTGTGTGTCTTGCCAGAGATTTCCCTCCTGTAACTCCCTCGCTACTTTCTCGTCCCTCTAAAGAAAGAAAAGGTAATTGGACTGTCCGCTCTAAGTTAAGAGCACTCCCTCTTGGGGCCGATTTCCTTTTCTAGCCTACCTAACTGTATAGTAGGTTCATAAAAGTGCAAGTCTGAATAGAGGATGGGGATTATAGATATTAAAGAGTAATAGCGGGAGAGGTGGGAGAGGTGGAGGTGGAGGGCGATGGCATGGCAGCAGGATTACATATACTCTGAACTGCCCATAAACAAATCCCACAGGAGGGTTAGGGGAGGTGTAGTGATTATATCTTCAGTGTGAGGGCTTGTGTTGGAGCTGGTGAGAGTGAGATTTGTTTATCAGGGTCAACTGCACAACAGCTGCAGATGTGAGGACGTCACCTTGTGGCAATGACCTCTGATAAACACTGAAACCAACAAATCCACAGGACCATCTGCACCAAAGTAGGACATAATTCAAAGGTGACGACCTCAGCTGTGATAAACTCTAGTTGTGTATGAAAGATGGTATAATGGATTACCATGGGTGGAAGATCACGTAATGCAGTCCAGTCACTGATGACCTTAAAATCCAGTCCCGATCCAGAAACTCCATCTAGCGGCCTTTCTTTCTCTCTGCTCCTCTGTTGTTTGTAGGTGAAAGGCTATCGCGTGTACTACACCATGGATCCGTCCCGGCCCATGAATGAGTGGCAGATCCATAACGTCCAGGACAGCGTGATCACCACCATTCAGAACCTGGTGACCTCGGAGACCTACACCATCCAGGTCCTGGCCTTCACCTCTGTAGGGGACGGACCTTTCTCAGACCCCGTCCATGTTAAAGTCATGCCTGGAGGTCAGTGTGTGTTTCTGTGTGTGCAAAACATAATGAGATGAGAGAGAGGAGGAACGCACACCAGTTGGAGAGGTGCTGAATAATGGTGGAAATACAAGTGTAAAGGGAAATAGTCGCACACTCGTAGCCACGATGCATAAAAACTATTTAATAATTTACCAACGTTTCGACATGGCAGTCTTTTTCAGGGACAAAAACAGCTCCACAGGCGTTAACTAGGGGATAAGACACAGGTGTGCTCAATCATAGGGAGGAGTGTCCTCAATCGCATTTACATATTGTTGGAGGAGCATATAGCTACCTGATTCATTAGGCATTTAAAAATCCCATTAGAAAAAACAGTTTGAATCAAAAACTTACATCAAAAAAGTCTACATATTAATATCAGATAAAAAAGACTAGCACTGTCAATCGATTTTAATCCTGATTAATTGTAAATTAATCACACATTTTTATCTGATCAAAATGTACCTTAAAGGGAGATTTGTCAAGTATTTAATACTCTTATCAACATGGGAGTGAGCAAATATGCTGCTTTATCCAAATGTATGTATAGATTTATTATTGGAAATCAATTAACAACACAAAACAATGACAGATATTGTCCAGAAACATACAAATATAAAAATATGCTCAAATCATAACATGGCAAACTGCAGCCCAACAGACAACAACAGCTGTCAGTGTGTCAGTGTGCTGACTTGACTATGACTTGCCTCAAACTGCATGTGATTATCATAAAGTGGGCATGTCTGTAAAGGGGAGACTTGTGGGTACCATAGAACCCATTTTCATTCACATATCTTGAGGTCAGAGGTCAAGAGACCCCTTTGAAAATGGCCATGCCAGTACTGCCATATTTAGCCTTCTTGGCGACAAGCTGTATGACATGGTTGGTACCAATGCATTCGTTAGGTTTTTTAGTTTCATATGATACCAGTATCTTCACTCTAGCTTTAAAACTGCTGATTGCTTTAATGCATTAAAGAAAATAGTGGCATTAAAACTAATTTGTATTAAAGCATTAACTTTGAAAGCCCTAGAAAAAAAAAAGAAGGCCATACAAGGTCAGATCATTTAGGCCATTAGGGAGAAGAGTATTTAAATAAAAAGCCTCTCTTTCCAACAAAAACCTATCAAAATAAAAACATTATCGTTGGTAGATGCTTATGCATGCCGGTGCATGGATAACAGCTAAGTAATGGTCTTCATTTATTCATGTGCAGGAGAGAAGTGGTTGTTTTTCAGAGCATAAATGACTCATTATTTGTGCGTGTGCATGTATACAAATTTAAGTAGCTTATTCGAGTGTCTTATGTAAAGTTTGTGAGGCAATCCACTGTGAAATGCAACAGAAATAAGCTTGACCTGTCAGGAAATATGACTTCTTCAAAAGGAATAAATTCCACCTGCTGGGACAGAACTGTGGAGACTTATGAAAAGGAAACAGGGATTAGCAGCCAAAAATGTCCCTCGTACCTCGATGCTGCCCGTGTCACTGTGACAGCTGCTGCAAGTCGCAGGTTTTATGTGATGGGAGGGACAAAGAGATGATTACTCCGATGGTATTACTGGTTTAAACTGAGCTCCTGCTACGCCATCAGATGTCTCTAAAAAAAGTCTGCCATTTTCTATTTCACAAAAGGAATGAGATTATATAAAAACTGCACAAAAATACAAGAGGTTTTGGAGATTTAATGGGTGTAGATTTTGACACTGAGAATTAATACATGATTTTTTTTATTCCACTGTGACTTCAAATCACCTGAAAAATTAGGTCAGGTTAAAAAGGATTGATTTCCAATCTTGGTAATTTCTCTGTGACATTAAGTATTTATGACTTAATAAGCAGCAATTACAGCTAAAGTTATGAAAAACTAAACTCTGCTCCCACACAGTCGTGTTTGATCACATTTGATTGACGGTGGCATTTCCCTGGCAACGTAATTACCATTCATATTTTAATTGTATTGACATTAATACACTTAATAGCATATGATACTTTTATAAACACAATTACAAAGTGCTTTACAATAAAAACAAAACAAGACAGAAAAAAGCTACAAAATTCACTAAAATAATGAGGTCGCTAGGCAGCTTATGAATAATACTACCAGCATAATAGAATTAAATAAAAAACAATGTTTAGAAAAAAATTAAATGTAATAAATTAAAAAAGGAAAAATAAAAACACAGGGTATAACAGATATACAATTTACACAATAAAAAGGGATGGTCAATTAGAAAATTAGAAAAAGGCCTTTGAGTAAAAGTGAGTTTTTAAGAAGTGATTTAAAAGATGTGTTATTGCTAAATTCTTGCATGGTGCATGGAAATATTTTGATTATGTGAGATAACCAGTATCTTTCCTGCTCATGTTGATTCCCATCACTAAAAAGCTGTTGAAGAAAAGAGGTTTTCAGGACCTTCGACTGTAGAGGAATACTATAAATATATATATATTTAGATAAAGGAAATACTGACTGACTGTTATGTCTTGTCCCCTTCAGTTCCAGGCCAACCGGGGAAGTTTAAAGTCGGTAAGGTGGCAGACACCAGCATTGAGCTGACCTGGGAGCCTGCTTACACAAAGGAGGGCATTGTCAACTATGAGCTGCTCTACAAACCTGTCAAGTTTGGCAGCTTGGTAAGACCTCTTACTCTCTTCTTATGAACCTGTCTGCTGGGCGGACTTCTTTAACAAGACAGAAGGATGAGAGGACAGATAAAAGAAGGAAGTTTAAAAGATTTGACCCCGGCGTCCGGCGCCCACTGTGTCTGCTGGTGACAGCCTCGTCTCTTTAATGATTTCTTTGTCGCTCCCCTCATCCCACCTCTCGTCCTGTCCTCTGCTCCTCTCTCTTCTCTCTCGCAGGAGAAGCTGACCTTCGGGCCGAGGAATTCGTACACGGTGGAGGGTCTGAAAGCGAACACGGAGTACTCCTTCTCCCTGGCCGCCATCTCGAGCAAAGGCATCGGAGCGTTCACCAACGAGCTGGTGCAGAGGACGTCGCAAGCCAGTACGTACACACTGTACCCGCAGGCACTCGCGGATGCCACGAATTGAAATTGTATCATGTTTCAGTGTTGTACACAAATCTAATGCAAATACTTCTACACACATACACGCACAGGTCAGAGTACACTGTCCTCAGCTCCCGGGAACCATCTTCACATCTCTCCATCTATCTCATTTATCAGCCCATCTGTCCAACCCCACCTCCCATCCATCCATCTACGTTTGACTGTGCCTTTCTTCCTCCGCTCAGCCTCTCGCTTTCTTACACAACCAAAACATCATGACAGATGGAGACGGAGCACCGATTAATGTTTCACTCTTCCTTTTCTTCGCCTTCCTTTTCACTTTTTTCCACTCTATCAGTGTCTAATGTCTTTGAAAGGGCGAAACTGCCTGCCACTTATTGGCTAGCAGCCAGTGGTGAGGAGAATTAAAGGATGTTGCTTGGCCTGCTGTGTTGACAGGTAAGTGCTGGCCAGTCTGTATTTTATCCACGATGAACTTGGATTCTCTCCCTTGTCTCCTTTTCTCTATTTTTTGTTTCTGCACAATCGCTGATATCCGATATACAGTGGGAGTCAAATAATTTGCTCCGACATATCGAGTCAATACATATCTGCCCGTAAGAAGAAAAGGCAGAGATAATGGAGAAAACGGTGCAAGGAAAAGAATCCATTAAGTAGTCGTGGTCGAGAAAAAAGCAAGTCCTGCAGTTCGTGGGCGCCGTATACGGTATCGCTTCATCGGTAAGTTTTTGTCAAGCATTCAACAATCACTCAACAAAGATTCAACACTGTATTCACAATCAGTACAAAATGTGCTAAACACTTTTTAGCTGCTTTTATTTCACTCTTTACCTCAAAAAAAGAAAGAGAGACCAGGAAAGGGGGGTTGGGGGGGTTCAGGAAAGGGAAGGTGCCAGATAAGCAGACTATTTCATGCAGCAGAATTCATTTCCCAGGGAGGTTATGTGCGCTTTGTTATCGCCAAGCTTTGGTGCACATCTAGATTGTCCCCCGAGGCCAACAGAACAGTGGCTGTACGGCTGAGTGGATAGATACTTGAACCTGTCAGCTATGACTATTACACTCCCACACATACACACATGCTATACACTCCCGGGCTCGCACACAGGCCCAGACGCCTCGGCCATGTTCGCCCGTCATGTGCGCGCTCTTTAAGGAGCATTATATAGGGTGAGTGCAGTTCAAGGATCTGTGGTGATGAAGGTGTGTGATTCCTGGCTTCTCTGTACTTGTTTGTTACAGTAAATATGCCAGCCTGCTTCTGATTCAATCCTTGTCTGCAATTCATCATTCCAGCCTGACTTTCAATATCCGTCTGAGTGCCTTTCGCTCCCGGGCTCCTTGTTCTTTTTTACTCTCTTTTTTTTTTTTTCAACCTGCCTCCTAAATCCTGTGGGAGATCTGTTTTAGTTTGTTTTTTTCTTCCCGTTGTGAAGACCTTCCCCTAGTCAGCAGTGGAAAGTCTCAGACCACTCTATTATCCCAAGGACTCAGGGATTATGCCACCGTGGGGGCTGGTGTTGTGAAATGTGTATATTTTGTCTGTGCTCGTGTGCACTGAGCCGTGCATCCCCGCTTTGGAAAGAAAGATCTGTTTTTCATTCATAAAAGTGGATCCTTTTATGCCACTAGCAACGGCTAAAGGATAAGATATAATCACTGGGTATCGGTTGCACATTCTCCTTGGGTATAATTAAGTTGTCCACTCAGGGTCGATACTCTTGTCTCTTGGTTTTATTTCATTAGGCCCTAAGTCTAACATTATGCTTTTACATTATGTGGTTGCTCCCCTTCTGTGCCTCACTCATGTTTATCCTGGCGTTATCTCTTTCAGTTCACTTTACCTTCGTCTCTTATTGTTTCCTTTTTTTTTATCCTTATCTCCTATCCTTTTGCGTGTATTTTCCACCCAATCTCTTGGGTCTCTCCTAAACTCCTCGCCCCTTGTCCAATCAGAGCCCTCAGCTGCACCCGAGGGTGTGTCCTGCGAGAGTGCCAGCTCCACCTCGCTGAGAGTAAGTTGGAGGCCGCCTCCGGTGGAGGGTCAGAATGGCGAGTTGGCAGGTTATGAGCTGAGATACCAGAGAGTTTCTGGGGCAGGAGGAGGAGGAGGTCAGGGCCGGGAGGTGAAGGTGCTTCCTATCCCGGCCTCTCCGGGGCAGACAGTGTTAGAGGGGCTGGAGAAATGGAGCTGGTACAACATCACCATGGCAGCCTTCACCACGGAGGGGACCGGACCCAGCAGCCCGGCTGTGATTTGCAGAACTGATGAGGACGGTAAGCGTTAACGCCGTAGATCAGACCTAAACAGTATTGATTGTTTAGTTGATTATTTACTGGCTAGACTGTTGCTCACTTAATTAATTCTGAATTTGTGTGTCTGTGTGTGTGTGTATAGTTCCTGGCGCAGCCCCTCGTCAGGTGGACTTCCAGCCGCTCAACTCCTCAGCACTGCGGGTCACCTGGCGGCCGGTGTTGCCACGGTTACGCCAAGGCCAGGTCCGTGGCTACCAGGTGCATTTCAGCCGCGCCGATAGCAGTGAATCACGAAACCTTCCCCGGATCAAAGACCTCCTGTTGGACGAGTCTCAGGTGACGTCACAACTGAACATTTAAACAATGAAAAGAATGATCATGTATTTTTATCATTAAACATCCTCCCTCTCTCTCCTTTTTGTCCTTTGACTCACTCCTTCTCTCATCTGTCTCGGCTGCCTGCGGGGTGTGTCTCATCTGTGGGATAAGATGGAGGAGGGTGACTCAACTCAATATGTGAGTGCAGACTAGCCATCCCGAGCACAATGCATCCAATTCATTACACGGAGACAGCTATGAAGTCCTCATTATTGACCACCAGAGATTTGTTTAGCCTCTGATACTTCTTGATCATTTCTTACTGAAGCATAACTGTAAAGAAAAAGGGAAGAGGAAGAGATCTGTGTATTGTCTCGTACTAAAAGGCATGAGTTCGCAGTATTTGATGGTGCTGTTGTGCCTTTTCCCCCACAGGAGCTGATTTTAGGAGGTCTGAAAGCAGAGACTTTGTACTCCATCTCGGTGGCAGCGTACACCACCAAGGGGGATGGAGCGCACAGCAAAGCCAAGCTGGTGCAGACCCTGGGGGTTGGTAAGCATATGCCAAGTATACAGTTCAGTGCACTGGATTTAGTAACATACTCAAGAATTGATCTTACAGTAAGCTGCGCCAGCCAGCAGTAAATAAACAGCCGAATCAATTCTAATTCTTCCACAAGATTTACATGATATATGTTTTTATATATATTACCATTGATTTTCTGCTGCCCACACTGTTGTTTCGCAGTGCCCGGCCCCCCCTCCCTGTGGGTGCGTCCAGGATCTGGTCCATCAGTGGTGGTGCGGTGGGCTCCTCCGGTGGAGTGCTCTGAGTCAGGCTCTGACAGCCGTGGGGCCCCGGTGCTAATCCAGGGCTACCGCCTACAGTTTGGCCTGAAGAACACCTCTTTAGACACCACAGTGAATTTCACGAATCGGGAGAAAAACTTCACCGTCGGAAACCTCTCCCCGGGTTCCTCCTACGTCTTTGTCCTCGCCGCGAAGAGCCGAGCCGGCTACGGAGACGCAGTGCAGCAGGAGATAACAGTACCCATGTTCCCACCCTCGGGATACCCCAAAATACCTGACTTTGTAAACGCCACCTGCTGCTCCCTCCAGTTCTCCTGGCTGCCCCTTACCCCAGAGGAGTGCAACGGCGTCCTCACAGAGTACACCGTATCTTACAAAGAGGCCGCTGAACCCAAACCCTCTACTGACCCCGGCCCAACAGCTATACCAGCCCCCACTTCTCCCCCGTGGCTGATCACGCTACCAGCGAGCGAGTCCAGCTACATCATCCTGGGCCTCAATCACAGCACAGCCTACGAGGTGCAGCTAAGAGCCCACAACAAGGCAGGGCCAGGCCCCTTCAGCCCACCTCTGGTGAGCCGAACTCTGGCCTTTGAAACAGGTAGGGCTGGCTTTAGGCCACAGGAACACCCCTCACCTTCTAAAGCACTGGTTCAGCTTCACATCTCCGCTCCCTTTACTGTGGATTTCACTCCAAACCACTAAACTGAATGAAGTGTGGGCCAGTTGTTACAGGTCGGCCGTCCGCCTGTGCTACCTCGGGGAAGCCGAGAACTGCAAAGTCCAGGGGAACACGACTACTCCCCTCCAACCTCCTCCACTCACTCACTTATACCTTCATCACCTACCCTTCACCACCAGTGGAAGCAGGCTGAATGTTAATGGATGTTTGCTTCAAGAGCACTGCTTATCACAAACCTTCAGGTAAAAGTCAATACAGGGCTCGGATACACAGTATCTAATACGGCAGGTAAGTGTTCAGTCTGAATTAAAGGGAGTACCGGCGTCTGGTGCCTGTATCTGCAGGTAAGCTTTTTTTATCTGATAGACCTCCACCTCCACCTTTTCCAAAGCCTTTGCTGACGTGCTGAATTCTGAGTCTAACAAACACAACCTTACACTCTGAGAATGTGGCATGTCACATTCCTGCAGCCGGTCTGTCTGTTATCTGTTCTTATTACTCTTGACATCCACTCTCCTCATCACCTGCCCATCCTCCTAACCATCATGTATTCTTCCCCCAGTAACAAAGCTGACTGACGCGTCTTCCATTTTTACAGGTTTGCAGCGGGAGAGCAGAGGTGATGTGAATAAAATACTTCATCCACATGTGACTCTGTTTTTTGTTTCTCTGTTTCCTTCTCAGATGTGCCGAGGAATTTTTCAGTCAATCTGGCCACTAAGACCAGTGTTCTTCTGACCTGGGAGTTTCCAGAGAGCAGCAACCCCTATCGCTTTACTGTATGTCCACTGTCTGGTGCATGTACATGTATCGTGACCTAGTCTGTCACTTCTTCAGATAATGTATGAAATAATACATCTAGGGCTGTCAAAGTTAACACGATAATAACGCAGTCTTCCGGAGGTTGTACTGGGTTCAGTTTTAAAGCTAGAGGGAAGATATTGTCATCATATGAAACTAGAGAAACCTAAAGAATCCATTGGTACCAAGCATGTCATATTAGCTTGTCGTAAAAGAGGTTAAATAACACGCCCACTTTATGATAATCACAAGCAGATTGGGGCAAGTCATAGTCCAGTCAGCACGCTGACACACTGACAGCTGTTGTTGCCTGTTGGGCTGCAGTTTGTCATGCTATGATTTGAGTATAGTTTTATGCCAAACGCAGTACCTGTGAGGGTTTCTGGACAATTTGTGTCATTGTTTTGTGTTGTTAATTGATTTCCAATAATAAATATATACATACATTGGCATAAAGCAAGCACATTTGTCCACTCCCATGTTGATAAGAGTATTAAATACTTGACTAATCTCTCTTTAAGGTACATTTTGAACAGATAAAAAATGTGCAATTCATTTGCGATTAATCACGATTCAAAATTGTAATCGATTGACAGCCCTAAATACAACATTTGAAAAGTAACATTCGTTAGGTGCTTTTGATTATAATACCTCACATCATCATAACGTTTTGTATTTTTAGTATACAACCTGAATTATACTCCCAACTGTTCCACCTGCGGGATACTGGCTTTATGTAGAATTTCATGGAGTAGTACTATGACAACTTAAACAAATATTTACTACATATAACAAAATCCAACAAGCAGCACCTCTAAAGCTCTATAATTAGCATGTTTTTTAAACAAACAAGATACAACGTGTTAATTAGTGAGCTTCAGTGGTGCTGGTAGACGGATTGTGTTACCCTGGAAGAGCCAGGCTAGCTGTTTCCCCGTTTGCAGTCTTTATGCAAAGCTAAGTTAGCCAGCTGCTTCATGAGTACAACACAGACATGTGTTTCCACCAAAAAATTACTTTTTCTATTAAATTTGGTGTAAAGTGGAGCAGTGTGGCAGTGCAACATTGTAATGAACCCTTGAAAACTTCAAAGAAGAAAAGAAAATAAGTTACTTTCTAGGATATAATGATAAAAAATTGTTTTAATTGAGACAGACTACGCTCAACAGGAGGCACGCATGTTAAAGTATAATAGGATATCATCAGCATACAGTATATAAATCTTTGCCATTTACCCATTGTTCTAACGTCACCTATCCTCTCCAATCATCCAGGTGGAGTATAACCGACAGAAGATGGAGGTGGACGCTCGTCTAAGAAAGGCAGTCATCCCAAACCTTCAGCCTGACACCAGCTACGACTTTAAGATCACCGCCCCAGAGGGCAACATGGGAGGCCTTCGCCACCGCATCTCCGCCAAGACCTCCCCGCCAATCGCCATCCGCCGCCCTGAGATTGACCACACCCGCGACACCGAGACCACGGTCACCATAATCCTGCCGTCGCTGGAGACTCGTACTCCTATCAAGTAAGATGGAGCTTCAGATGAAGTAGTAGCCGTGGTTTTCTTAGACTTGCTTGTCCTCAGGCGGTCAGATGATCTGTAAAGGTGTGGGGCATGGTGATGATAACACTACCTGACTGACAAGATGTTAAAGACGCAGTCTTTAGTGCAACAAGTTGGCGAGGAAACGTGAAAATAGTTAGACATGCTTGCTATCATATCAGTGCAGCCGGTGTTATGTTGTTTGTCCTCCTCTGCTCCCACAGGAATGTGTATGTTGTTGTGGTTCCCTCGAGGAGATCCCGCGGCGTCAGCAGACACCCCAAGAGCCCAGACGAAATGGACCTTGAGGAGGTGAGAACCACAACAATGACAGAAACCCACTGATATCTGTGCCTGGAAGGAGGAAAGGACCTATAAACACACACACACAATCCAATTTCTAAGAACTCCTGGCAACGCTTACCCTTTATAATTCCGTATCAGTGTTTAAACATTAGTCATAGATATTGGAACGTCTCATTTTTCTTGTCCGTTTCTTCCGTCTCTCTGTTTCTCTCTATTTTCTCCCCCCTCCATCCCTCAGCTGTTAAAAGACATCAGTCAAAAGCAGAGGGATTCTCGGCAGCAGAAGCAGGTGGACCTGCGGCGGGCTTACATCACAGCCCGTTTCACACCTGCCACCCTGCCGGCCTTCTTCACCCTGGGGGACCAGCTGGACTACGGAGGCTTTGAGAACCGAGCCCTCGAGGCGGGGCAGGAGTACGTCTTCTTCATCCTGGCTGAACTGAACTCCACAACCGGGGTACTAAAGCCACCGTGTCACTTCTCTTCCGTCTTCCCGTGTTTATAACCACTCCCTCATTCCCTGCTGTCCCGTGTTTCTGTGCTGCAGGCTGTCACTATACATTGTAATCAATACGGCCTCGCTGCTAAAACAATAAAATGCACGTCCGTCAAAGCGGTGTAAGCAAAAGGCAATAACCTCCACGTACTTCCATCACCACTGCTAATAAAGAGTGAGTGTACTACTGTGGCAGCAGAAGACATATTGCCCTGTGCACTGCCCTGGATCGTGTTTACGTGCATTTGAATTGGAACAGACGTAAATATATGGCTTGAATTAGGATAGATTTTATTTTTTATTAGATGTGTTTTATTAGGGACACTTAGCCCAGGGGATGCTCTCCAAAAGTCCTTCAGAACTAATAAAAAGGCACTTTATTCAGTTTATTGTAATTACAGAGATACATGTAATGTCAGTAAGCTCAGGTACATTCTTTATGTGTCGTCTAGAATGAGACAGATCGAATATAATCTCATACATGTGCATGTAAAACCAGTCACGGGCAGCTTGGTCACAATTACAGGGATGCTCTTTCAATCTAATGCAATCCAGTGCAACAGCTCTGCAATGAATACTACCTTTGAGGGTTACGTTTTGTTGAGTCTTGGTGCAAGTAGCTCTGGGATTGGCTCTTTGGGGGGGCATGTTATTTTGTCCACTGAGATAAATAAAAAAAAAAAATACTGAGAAATACCATAAAAATCACACCCTTCTTTCTGATCAAAAAGAAGTCCTACCACCAAAGCTGCTATGATCTAGTCTGTTATCTCTGAAACAGAAAAACAAAAACACCTCCAGTGTCTTGTTTTCCTGACTATGTGTCTGCGTGTTTGTTTACAGAAAATGTACGTGGCCAGCCCCTACACCGACCCCGTGATCGCCCCAGATTCAGACCCACAGCCGCTCGACGCAGGTGACGGTCTGATCTGGGTGGTTGGGCCCGTCCTGGCTGTGGTCTTCATCATCTGCATCGTCATCGCTATCCTCCTTTACAAAAAGTGAGTGGGACAGCTTTGATTATGACAAATCCCATGAAAGAACTAGTAATTCATCACTCAATACGTTTTGACTTCTCTGTTTGTGTCTCGGATTAAGTCACCCCCCCAAACCTCCTAGTCATCCTTACTGATTATATAAATCTTAAAAAATGGGTCACAAACATATATGTTCATGTTTAAAAGATGCTTAATAATTTCCTAAAACGGGGGGCGCATGTTTCTCAAATGGGAGTAAATAGCCTATCTGTTGGGGACTATTTTCAGCGACGGATTAATACGCATTTGGTGTTCTCATAAGTATTTATGGCACCAGTATGAGACGTCTGTCTGATTGACTCAGGAAACTACAGTGTCCATGTTTATGGTAATGAAGGAACATGTCACTTATGCGCACAATGCACAATTGTGTGGCTCCTTCATGTGTTTTTTTTAGAGTTTTTGGACAACAATGGAGATCTATATGGACAGAGGAATATCAGGCTTTGGCTACACAGACAATACTTGTCAGTAGAGTAAGGTCCAATTAATCGTTAGTTTGGTTTTTCAGGGATTTTTTTGACATTAAGAAAAACATTGAATATTTCCAACTTTTTTTTTAAAGATACATAAAGTTTCTGTCTGCGATGCTCTGCACTCCCACTGATATTTCTTGTACAAGTATTGTTTAATTTTCATCTATCCTCCCACAATTGCTGAACTTTCAGCCTTATATTCATCAAATTTGTTCCAATTACGAAGTTTGTTCTCCGCCCTCAGACAGCTAAGAAACAGTCTGTTCCCGCTATAGGCCCGTGATATCTGCTGCAAACCATCAAGCTTTTGAATGCTAATGCAAAATATTGATTTCTCTCTCTAACAATCTGTCCGTTTCCTTCCTTTTCCTCCTCTAATTATTCCTTCCCTTGCTCTTGTTTCACTGGAAGCAGCAAACCTGACAGGTAAGATTAAACCAATGTCAAGCTCTTTGTTCGTTTTAACCCCCGGCAATTACATGATACCAGATGCCGTACAGAGAACTTGTACAAAGTCGTAAAACACCATATCTATTAATGCACTATTTACTGGATTCGAGTGGCCGTGCTAATGATGTGTCACCGCCGAGTCTGGTTTTATTTCCTCCCTGGTTTGTTTGCATGTGCTAATTGCCCTTTTGACTCACTGGTGTTTGAGCAGCAAGCGCAAGGACTCCGAACCCGGAACCAAGAGCCTTCTGAGCAACGCGGAGATGATGGCGCACCACCCGACAGACCCCGTGGAGATGAGACGCATCAACTTCCAGACTCCCGGTAGGAAGCGCGGACCCACACAGGCACCCAAACACACACTTTGTATTTGCATACTTAAGTGTACTTCCCATTGCTCATTATTGGATGATGAAATATTCATGCGACTAATTTTAACTTTGGTGAGATTTATGCAGACAAGATTGTGAAAGCACTCCTCCGCATCACAACCAACCTGGCAGCTAGCAGTCGTTTCTGAGATCAAAATGGCCGCTGCCCAGGTAGTACAGTCAGTGCTTGCTTAGTCACGGCTGAGTCATGACGGTGTGACAAAATTTAATCATCTCCGCTCGCCCACAACCCACATGCCAGGCTGCAGATAGCACATCAGAACAGACAGAAAGCTTATCAAAGTCAAAACTGATATATGAAGAGGTGAGTCGCGGGTTAACTGTGATCATTTATAAAGGAATTAATTCCGTCCTCGCCAGCATAACCAGCTGAAACCCCACTGTGAAGTAACTACATGGATTGTGCCGCTCCCCGCCCTCCTACAGAGTGAGATCTAACAACACAGCTGCTTTGGTCGTGCCACCGGGCCCATGATGCTTCGCTTTCACTTCTTTCACTGAATTAACAGCATCCAAAAAAACCACACTTGGCCTTGAGGAATTGAATCAGTGTGCTCAGGATATTTTCATGGTTGCAGTTTCTAAAAGTCTCGCAGGGTTCGTGTTGAAAAGGTGGCGAGATGTGTCACCGTGGAGAAAGGTTTAGTCCTTTGCTTGCCAGCGTGTATAAGGTCAAACGATATCGCTTTTTATTTCATCCATAGGTGAAGGCCTGAAGTTTTTTTTTACATGTCCGTGGGAAGCAAAGTAAAACCCACAGAACAAAGCACTTCAGCACTTCTCTTCTATCATATGATTCTTTTTTACTCTCATGTGGCAGCAACCCTGAAGCTCCCACCTCACCCACTTCTCCTCTCCTGAGATTTGTGCTTTTGAGATGCTCGGCAGAGATGAAAAAAATTTGTTTCCAACTAAACGGGCTGATGCTATCTGAGGTGATTTCGGTCGTGACAGGAGCGTTTCTGTCGTGATCACCTGGCTGTGGGTGCTGCGGGAGAAAATAGCTGTTGATATGAGCCTGTTTTTTGAGAGCTGTAGCAGCAGAAGGAACTTAAACGCTCTTCATAGTGCATCCATCGACGCGCATTACGATTCGAGGAACATCGAGAATGCGTTCTGACTCGAATAGATTGCGTTTATTGTGTACAAAGCGGTGTTTCTTTGATTTATTGTTGTAGCTATTTGCCTTTTTGAATGGACAATGGATCGCAATAGCTTCTCTGTTCTCGCTCCAGCTGTGAACAGAAACGACTGTACGAGGCATAGGTTGCTTCCTTTGTGTGTGTGTGTGTGTGTGTGCGTGTGTGTGTGTGTGTGCGCAACCCTCCTAATTAGTGTTCTGTCTGTGTTTGTTTTCTCTGAGTCGTTGCTCCTCTGATCACAGAGAAAGCAATTTATCAAAGAAAAACAATTTACAAACAAACAAGGCTCGCCTCACTTTGTCCTCGCACATGGATCAAAATTGATTTTCTGCCTCAGCGTGCGCCTTAATGATATGTGATGTTCTCCGATTGTATAATTATCTTCAACGTCTTTGCATATGAGCGATGTTGACCCGCCGTAATTTAGGTCACTCAGTTGAAGTCTGCGTCACCTCCGACCCCTTGTTGTCACGCAGGAATGATGAGCCACCCCACCATCCCCATCAGCGAGCTGGCCGAGCACATAGAGCTGCTGAAAGCCAACGACAACCTGCGACTCTCCCAGGAGTACGAGGTGGGAAGTACTTTGTTATTCCATATGAATAAACAGATAACATCCTTATTGTTTAGAGATGTTAAGCCGGTTAAGCCTTCGCTTCATAAAGCAAATCATATTTAACATTTGCATCTCTGTGTGCAGATTATCTTTTCATGATTTATTCAGCACTGCAATTTGTTGCTGTAACTTGTCTACATTACAGAGCACTCTCTTTCCATTATCCTCAAATGCACCGCTAAATATGCCACCACACGCTGTTAATGTGTGCGTTTGTTTGCTGCTTCTTCCCAGTCCATCGACCCCAGTCAGCAGTTCACCTGGGAGCATTCGAACCTGGAGGTCAACAAGCCCAAAAACCGCTACGCCAACGTCATAGCGTACGACCACACCAGAGTCGTCCTGGCTCCCATAGAAGGTGAGGAGAATCAGCCAGGTAAAGAAGATGTTTAGAGATCCTAATGGGAGAGTCTGAGCATATTTGTGTGAACACAAAGAGAAGGGGGGTGGGGGGGCTGCATGATGGATGAAATCTGAAATTGCAAACAGTGCTCAAGACTGGCTGTGTGCAGTGGCACGAGACTGACAAACAGCGCGAGTGCATTCAAGTGCAGCCAGCACTCCTCCAGAACAAGAAAGGGGGAGAGCGGATTTGATCTGCAGCTCATGAATTTACACCGACAGAGTCTTGTTTGTTTTGTTGTCGTCCGCTAGTCATCCAGCAGCCGTCTGTTGGAAGCCGCGGCTGCCAGGTACAAACAGTTCGTTAGGCTGTTTGATGTCATACATGCAGGTTAATTTATTATGTCGCTTATGCAGATCGCAGTTTAGCAAGAGCCTCACAAGTGTCTCGTTTTTTGCAGGTATCCTGGGGAGCGACTACATCAACGCCAACTACATTGATGGCTACAGGAAGCAGAACGCCTACATCGCTACCCAGGGGCCTCTGGCGGAGACGTTCGGGGACTTCTGGAGGATGGTGTGGGAGCAGCGAGCCGCCTCTGTGGTCATGATGACGCGCCTCGAGGAGAAGTCACGGGTAGGAAGCCAGTCTTTCACCCTCTGACCCCCCCCCCCAACACGTTCTCATCCCAACTCGTCACATATCGCCGCTTTTTCACGACCCTTTGGCGTCACTTTATTGTCGGCATCAAAACCACTATAGTTAGATTTAGGAAATAACTACATGGGCTTTACATTACTACGTTTAGTACAGTGAAAATGAAACTGAACGTTGTGAACACAGGACAAGAACAGCTGATTGGATGAAACCCTTGTGTTTGTTGGACCCATCCACGTCCCCTCCCACCCGCCATGTGTATTTTCCCTGAGCGTTTACTGTTGCTGCGGATGAGTTTACATTATAGTTAATGGAACGCCCAGTGCTAAGGGGCGCCTTGTGCGGCGGTATGGAACGCCGATGACTGTGACAACCCACAATATATGGCCCTACTCAGCTGGCGACCCAGGCCCCAGTGCTGCTGATAAAACCATAACACATAATGCCTTCAGTTTTATGCATTATGTATTATGGTTTTATGGTTTTACAATTTATTTCCTTACTTTTATAATGCCTATGTATTAATAGTGTTTATCTCACAAGGCATGTGCAATATTTTTCATCTTCTTTGTCGTTGTGTGTTATTTATTACCGTGTCTTTGGCTACATATTGTTTTAAGTTGATTGCCCATGACAAAAAAGCTCCCCTTGGGGACAATAAAGTATAGTCTTAACGTTGTTTACCTGCAATTTATAGTTCTAGGGGCTGTTTGCTCAACAAATGTGATGAAACTGAAGAGGAATGTTGCTTTAGTTCAGTCTGAAAACTGTAATAGTTGTTGTAATGATGATGATGATGCTTTTCCTTTGTAGATAAAGTGTGACCAGTACTGGCCAAGTCGCGGCACAGAGACATACGGGATGATCCAGGTCACCCTGCTGGACACAATGGAGCTGGCCACATTCTGTGTCCGCACCCTCTCCCTCCATAAGGTAATCTATTTCACTCTTTTTGTCTGTATCCACCCCTTGACCCACCGCTCTGTCCTTTCCTCCAGTAATTACTGTCATATCCAGTGGAAACTGCTTTGATTTCTGGAGTTTACAGTTAGAGGCAACTGGAGTAATCACAAATTTCCACTGTCACTGAACGAGCAGCGCATGTGGACGCATGGAGGAGAGGAGATTAGTCTGGACTTCATGGCGTGTTCAAACCAGGCCAGCGTCCCTGTGTCAGGCTCTGAGATTTGATCACTGTTGGAAGCAGAGCACTTTCTTATAGCACAGGGCTAATCTAGGACCGCCAGACTAGCGTGTCTCCGTGGCCTACTTACAAACGCAGAAACTAGGCCAACTGTAGCACCGCTGCTCAAAATTTGGTGATGATGTTTTGTGAAACGTCAAGTTTGGCGCTCCGTCATACAGTAGAGAATAATGCACATGAAATATTTAGCAATGCAGCCGTTATTCCTGTCTTTTGTGTAGATTGTGTTCAATTTAGGGATATTTGGGGGACTTCATTATGATCTAAAATGATTCCTTTAATATATGCCTGAATTAAAAGCTTATTGGATAATCTGTGTGATGAGATGGCGATAATTAGGATGATTAATGGAGATGTATCTGAGAAACTGCACTCAAACAGATGTGTCATTTTCATTTAATTAATTAATCGGTTTTATTGTTGGAACATTCAATAATGCAAAAGAGGTGAAGTTTACACATGCACATGTACAGACAATCATGACTTCAGTGATACCATTTTTCTTTTATTTGCTTGTCTCTTATATCAGAGTGGCAGCAGTGAACGGCGAGAGGTGCGTCAGTTCCAGTTTACAGCCTGGCCAGATCACGGCGTGCCAGAGTATCCCACCCCCTTCCTCAACTTCCTCCGCAGGGTCAAAGCCTGCAACCCTCCTGACGCCGGACCTATCATCGCTCACTGCAGGTACGGAACACACACACACAAGTTTATCTTAGCATAAAGACCATAAACAGGGGGAAGCAGCCGGTGTAGCTTGACCCAAAGGTAATAAAATACGCCTATATCAGCAGCTGATCCAAACCAAAAGAGTAAAACAGTGAAGCTGTGATTTTACAGTGATCATAACTTCCTGGAGTCTCAGCTGGTTGCCAGGAAACGCTCACGGTGATCACATGACTCTATGAACTATCCAGCCAAGAAGTAGTCGAGCACACAGCCCCCTGGATAACCATAAATTGTTGTTTTTTCACATTTTATTTTTGAATGGATTAAACAAACAAGATAAAGCGTGTTAATTAGTGAGCTCTAGAGGATCTGGTAAGCAGATTCTTTTTTTATCTTTCGTTTTCAGTCTTTATGCTAAGCTAAGATAACCGGCTGCTGGCTTTAGCTTCACATTTGACGGACAGATATGAGTGTTATCAATCTCCTCATCTAACTGTAGGGGGAAACGAGCTAATAAGCCCATTTCCCAAAATGTTGGAATTATTCCTTTAAACTAACTATCAAAAATAAAATCCTCCCCATTAGTCAACTGATATCCCATCTATTCCCTCTCCCTCTATCAGTGCTGGTGTCGGTCGCACCGGCTGTTTTATTGTCATCGACGCCATGCTGGAGCGCATTCGACACGAGCGCACTGTGGACATCTACGGTCACGTGACCCTGATGCGCTCACAGAGGAACTACATGGTGCAGACGGAGGACCAGTACAGCTTCATCCACGAGGCCCTGCTGGAGGCCGTGGCCTGCGGGAACACCGAGGTGGCCGCCAGGAGTCTGTACTCGTACATGCAGAAGCTGTCCAAGGTGGAGCCCGGGGAGCACATCACAGGCATGGAGCTGGAGTTCAAGGTAGGGCAGAGGGCAGGGGGAAAGGGTTATATATGCTGCAGCGCATACAAAATTACATTCTGAGATTTCTGTGTGAAAAGAAGAAATAGAAAAGTGTTTGTGGCTCCTTAAAGCGAAGCCGTCTCTTCTTCTAATCCCTTGTTACATGTTGCATGAGTCATTTTTACATGGGATTGATTTTCCTTTTCTAAAATGGTTTCACTTGAATAATATTTAGAGCCTTGAACATGAAAACCTGACAGGGAAAGTTTTAAAAAATTGACAATATTTTGTGTAACAGAAAAAGTCATCTCACAACCCCTCAGATTTATTTTGCAAACCCCCAAATTGGGAATTAACCAGGCAAATAATCCTGAATAATCCTGCACTCTTGCATGCCAAATCAATTTTGGTTTGCTAGACAATAAACGTAAAAAAAAACCATCATCACGCCTTTCACATTTTCTCTCTCTTCCATCCAGCGGCTGGCGAACACCAAAGCCCACACGTCCCGGTTTGTCACAGCCAACCTGCCTTGCAACAAATTCAAGAACCGACTGGTCAACATCATGCCCTACGAAACCACCCGCGTCTGCCTCCAGCCAATCAGAGGCCTGGAGGGCTCCGACTACATCAACGCCAGCTACATAGACGGATACAGGTATGTTTTTCGTCCTTGGAAACGCTAATGTGACCTGATCCCCTCGTCCTCTTATGACGGCTTGATGAGTGACTGGATTGGATAGGTTTTCACCACAGTGCTCCCACCTGTCACGTCCTGTCACATCTGTCGTTACTGTATACATGTCCCCGCTATTTGTCTCGCTGCACGGCGCTCACTTCGGTCGTCTTCTGATGATTCAGGCCGTTCGGAGTAGGTTGGACACACATGTTTAGACTGTTCCTCTTCTTGCCTGACCCCCTTTTCAGTCTGATGCTTGACAGAAGGAGAAACGGGGAGAATGAAGATGGCTTCTTAATGTGTGTGTGTGTGTGTGTGTTTATGTGTGTGTGTAGGCAGCAGAGAGGCTACATTGCCACCCAGGGTCCGCTGGCTGAGACCACGGAGGATTTCTGGAGGATGCTGTGGGAACACAACTCCACTATAGTGGTCATGCTCACTAAACTGAGAGAGATGGGACGGGTAGGGGTAAATTAAGTATATATGCACATACACAAAGTGCTACCAATAACAGCAAATTCAGCCCTGTACACAGTGTCATTTTCTTTTTTTTGTTTATGTGCTGCTCTCTCAGGAGAAGTGTCACCAGTACTGGCCCGCCGAGCGCTCAGCCAGGTACCAGTACTTCGTGGTGGACCCCATGGCTGAGTACAACATGCCTCAGTACATCCTCCGGGAGTTCAAAGTTACAGATGCCAGGGTGAGTTCTGTGTGTTTAAAAGACTTGTCCTACTGTTGTATGTTGTATTCAAATAGCAGTGTAACATTACACTCCTTGACTTTTCTACTCTGTTCCCAATCCATCAGTGCTGTTGGAAGGCAGCGGTGCGAAGCGTGTCCTATCGACCCGTAGTGTGTGTTGGTTAGTGTGTGTTCTGTATGTGAATGTCTGTAACACAACAGGCTAGCTCTGTCTACAAGCAGCGCCCAGATTACTCGTTCAACCATGCTGTCTCCAGATCACCTTGACAGCATGTGTGTGTGTGAATGAGCGTGTGTGTGTGAGTGTGTGTGTGTGCACTTCCTCTCGTGCACATATCAGCCAGTCATGGATAACTCCAGTTAAGCCTGTCCTGCACTGACGCCACATCGACAGATGCTCTATTGATCTCCATTAAAGGGGAGTCAGAAAGGCTGAGCAGAAGAGAAAAGATGTAATTGCCTACTGAGCGGCTGACAATAGCAGACGTACTGACGTTACGGCTTGAAGTTAACCACAGCCACTGATCCGGGGTCAGATAACAGTAATCATTAGAAGGGAAAAAAAGGATATTGCCTGGCAGAGTCTCTCTGCTCGCTCAATACAGCAAGAGGAAGCTCCTTAAATAGTCTTTGAAATAATCACCTCACATAAACAATAACTACAGTGTTCAAGGATAAACATCTTGATGTGCGTTGAAAAGACATCAGATACACTCAACTCAACTCAGACAGCAGGTTTTCAGTAAAATCGTCCTCATTTCCTCCCTCCTTCAGGACGGCCAATCACGGACCGTGCGTCAGTTCCAGTTCACTGATTGGCCAGAGCAAGGCGTGCCCAAATCCGGGGAGGGCTTCATCGATTTCATCGGCCAAGTGCACAAAACCAAGGAGCAGTTCGGCCAGGATGGACCAATCAGCGTTCACTGCAGGTAAGCAGCAGCAGGGTTCATGATTAAAAGTACATTTAACTGCATAATAACTGCAGCACATTGGTGAGAATGTAGCACGTTGTTGTCTGAGCCTCTGGCACATTGTAAACTACTCTCAAATGTTTTCCTTTGTGGCCGTAGTGCTGGCGTGGGGCGGACAGGTGTCTTCATCACTCTGAGTATTGTCCTGGAGAGGATGCGTTACGAAGGGGCGGTGGACATCTTCCAGACTGTCAAAATGCTGCGCACACAGAGACCCGCCATGGTGCAGACTGAGGTAAACACTGAACAGCATGTGGGACTCACTGATTCATTAAGCAGGGCAGAGACGCAAACAATTATAGCACTGATACAGCACACTACTGGTGCTGTTCAAAGCAATATCGTTATCAATCTAGTAATATTTGTACAATCTAGTAATGTTTGTGCAGCCTAGTAATATTTGTGCTGTTTATATTTGGTACCACCTAAAACAAATTCCAAAACATGGAGCTTTATATATTTGGCCATCTGTATTTGGCTTTTTTTCCATCTGTGTATAAATACTATATGCGCTAATTTTATTGTGTATTCCTGAATATCATTATTACTATTTGATTCATTTGAATCTTCCCACATTCTCACAAATTTTGAATTTTAATCAGTGAATAGGGAAAAAGGATTGTGTGATTGAAGTCTGCAAATGCAAATTTACCCTTTTTCACTGTCTTGTGAAAAACATTTTTCTCCAAAACTTAAGCTTTTTATGAGATAATAAAAGCAAATCTGTTTTATGTAATATTGGGCCTCATGTAGCAACATTCTCTTAAATTTCTCTTAATATTTTCTCTGTCAACTCCAGATGCACCAAACACTTTGGGGTTTTAGCATAGGTAAAGCCCTAAACACTATATAAGGGCAGGTGTCATGTGCGAATAATCGAGCACATGCCCAAGAATTGGAGCGATGCCACCAAAAAAAGGCCATAAGAAGAAGAACTTCAGCAATAGTAAAATTGAAGTTCTGTTATGTTTAATAAACTTAAACATAGTAAACATGATTTTCCACAGCGTCAGTACTGGCGTTACAGAAAAATCAAAAAGCATCGAAGAGCAGTATGTAAGCCATTCAGAAGCTGAACACATGCAATCCCATCCAATGGTTTTTATAGTCTTAATTGGGATCAGTGGACCAATAGTATTTATTTAGCTCACAAATATAATAATCCAGTCATTATAATTACTCTAAAAACACATGATATTCTAAATTTGATTATATTGATATTCATGCATTTTTTATGTTCCTCATATTTAAAACTTTTGCTTCCTTGCGTTGGAAAAACAATTAGTGGACTATGAAAACAGGTTGTTTTTTCTTATCTGTGCAGAGTGCTCTGTTCTTGAATCACTTCCTGCATGAGGCCCAATGTGTTTTTCTCATAATGCAATTGTTTTTTGGGGGCATTTTATGCCTTTATTTGATAGTGATAGCGGAAAGAAACAGGAAATGCGGGGGAAAGAGAGTAGGGGAAAAACATGCAGAAAATGGTCCAGCCAGCCGGGAATCAAACCGGGGCCTCGCTGCTCAGGGCATTTGCGCCCGTACTACGCAGATATTAGTTGTTTTTTGTTATATGCTGTTTGTTTTTGTTATATGCTAATTTTCTCAACACATAAAGGAACACTTAATCCTTCAGTTTATCTGAAAAATTCAAAATCACCAGACTGAGAGATTAATATCGACATGACACACAAGTCAGGATTCTAGTAAAGCCTCTGTTGCAACACCATTGTTATGATTCTAGTTAAAAATGAGACTGGATAGGTGTTGTTGTGTGTCTGTGTCTGTTCCTGTTCATATCTTTGATTTCTCACTCCGTCTGCGTCCTCAGGATGAGTACCAGTTCTGCTACCAGGCCGCTCTGGAGTACCTGGGTAGCTTTGACCACTATGCAACGTAAGTGAAGAGACAACCATCCATCCATCTTTCTGCTTCGAGGTCCACGAACAAACCCGACGAGCGAAACAAGAGAAAGACGGCCCGAAGCAACGTGAACATTTAACCTTTTTTCCGGGAGCGAGACTCAAAAATGAATTCTACACCAACAAGGACAAAAAGCAACAACGAAAAACAGCAACAAAGAAATCTGTGTCCAACAGCACCCACGCTCATCAGGGGTCCTCCCTGAGGAGCTGGTGGGTGTGGGAGACTATCCATGTGTAATCCATATACTTACCTCAGTGTTCCAGTGTGAAGGACGTATAATACATGTGTGTTGTGGTCAGCTATCTCCAATATGAACCAGTGAAATACAAACGGCTTCTGAACAGGAATTATGATACTATATGTGTATAAAAAAAAAACAAAAAGGAAAAAAAAAACACAAAGAGCCTGGATATTTGCTGCACCCTAAATGGGCTTTTTATCCTCAACTTTGTATCTATTGGTTTGGTGTACTAAAGGGGTTGCAAAGTGCAAAAGGTGAACATTTCTATGTGTCCGTGAGTCTATTTCAAAGGTGTCTACTGCTGCCACAGGTAGCTCTGATTATAGTTTAATGCAGATGAAGAAGCCTACAGTAGGGACTCAACACCCTGAGGACTGGTGGAGAAGCATGTGGATGCTCATTTACACGACGCACAGTGCCAAGAGAAACCTTGCAGCGTGAACTGTGGCCTCCAAGGAGAGACGGCCCCCCCCCTCTCTTTTGTCCAGCATAACATACAAGTCAGACCGCTCTTAACACGCCGGCCTGATCAGTTCACGCTCCCCAATCGTGTCCTCGCTGTGCAACAGCCGGCCTCAGAAACAGTGATTAGAGCCCGTCATATCCTCAACTGGGCCGAGATTTTGTAGTCCAGCGCATTCTTCGTTTAAACAAAAGCTTGCTTGCTATTTGCTGTGTTCATCCTCCGGCTCATCTCCTCTTGAAGTCAGCCCCTCATTGTGTCAGCTCAGCAGTGGCTTATTGAAAGAGACGCTAATGAAAGCTTCAATCCAGTTAAAACATCCCATTTTCTTTCCAGACATGATTTTTTGTGAGTGTTTTTTTTTTTTTTTTACTGTACGTCTTTTTGCCTTATGCTGACTCATGTCTTGTGTTTAAACATGCTGCTTAATGTCCATGCGTTTTGTGCTTATTGTCATACAGTATCTTAAAACCGAGGATGAAAGTCCTAATCATCTTCCTCCTCTGAAGCTTACCTACTTGAATTGCACGACTTTGCAGTTAAATCAGTCTGGTGTTTTTACTATTTAAGGCAGTGGAAGATAATGAGAGAAATCCAAAAAAAGCATCACTTTTAACAGTCCTCTCCCCTCACCCGACATAGAAACCATTCAAACTCTCTCTGTTGCTAACTCACACTGTACAGAACATCCCGACGTAACCAAATTATGTTTTCCTCTCCGTCTTCGACTGCACAAGTCCGTGATATCAATATATATCTTTTCTTGATTTGACATATAATCATAATTGGTCCCACGTGGTGATTGAAGAGCACAGCGATGTTCCAGTGTATCAGACATTTTGGGGGCGATTTCACCGATTTTGTACATACAGTCTATCATTGGAGTCCTATACAGTACAGTTACATACGTCTGAGCACAAGATATAACGTGGGATTGGATGTGATGTAGTTCTTATTGTTGCAAAAAAAAAGCCTTATTGTTATCGTTCACTTTGTCATATTTATTTCGTATGATTTTTTTAAGATATTTATTATTCTATTTTGTTACTTTTTATGTTTGTTTTTAATCTATTTATTTGGGATATCTAGCAACTATAACCAATAAGATGTTGTTTACTTGTTTCTTTGGCGAGCCAATGTTAAAGTATGATATTGTCACTGTTTGTTTTTTTATTTTTAATGGTCAGTTTTGGTGCTTTTTTATTTGCTTTATTATTATAAAGTATGCCCTCTGTGTAGGGTGCTATTTGATACTGATTACTGATGTCCGACTAGTTAGCTAGAGATGTACATTAGAGGCAGACCTAGTTTAAGTTTACAGTGATGCCCTTCTGATGCCCTCCGCCACTCGACCTCCATAGCAACCGCATTGGTGCGACCACAGCAACAGAGGTATGGTTCACCCCACCGTGATAGGTTCAAGGGCATCGGAGAAGTTAGATATATAGAGCAGACTTGTTGGTGAAAACCTCGGACAAGCTGTTGGTATTTAGTTTGCTGGAAAGCACATGGTAGCAAGTGTATTTTTGACAGAGAATGGGTAAAGAGTGGCCCAGCTACACACACCCTCAAACGTTATTGTTTGTATCTGAAATTATTCTGATATGAAATCTATGTGTGGTCCAGAAGTCTTGACAGTGTGTGACATATATGAAATATGTTATTCCTTCGATTTCTAATGATTATTGTGTCAAGAGAAATATAAAAAGGCACACACATGAAACATAATATGAAATGTGTTGAGGGCCAGCTCTGATGACGCCAATCCCCCTCACTTATGTACCTGTTCTTTCCTTTCAAACCATGGATGTAGATATTGTATCTTGACTTTGTATTAAAAGCAGGATGATTGGATATACAGCACAATGAGCTGCTTGATTCCTGTGGGGGTTTTCTTTGTTATTCACTCTTCGTCCACTAGATGGGGCCAAAGTAAAGCACTCCTGTCACGAGACACAGATTTTCCTGTGCATCCAAAATTACTACTAGAAAATGACTGGAAATGTATTAAACTTCTGCAAAACCATTTCAGCTGGTTTGGAGCTACAAAATAAAGTTGCATTCAGTTCTGCTGTAAATCCAGCTATAGCATTACAGAGGCAGGATAACACCATATTCATTTCATATATGAAAGACGTTAAGGACTGTGAGGATTAAAAAACGCTTTACGTTACTTTCAATGTAAAAATATTATATTGAATGACAGTAATTGGCTGATGTGAGGCAAATGTTTTGTTTTCAGGCACCACCTGAATTAATGAGTGCCAAATCTGATGTTTGACCTTTCAGAAAAATCCAAGTTTTTCCAGTCATAATTACAACTTGGATTGGATGTTGACACGAACGCCAAGTCGGAAATTTATGATATTAAACTTTGATATGACATGAGCATTAAAACACAGTTTGCAACTACACACATTTAGGGAAATATCTTGAGGGGAAATGACATTTTGTTATCTTGAGCTTGAACAAATGAAACTGACCCAAAAAATGACTTCAATAAATCGTTAAAGCCTGTGTGCACCCACGCAGGTGTTTTCAGTTAATGTGGTTGATTAGATCTCTGCTCAGGACTAGTGTGGGTGTGTATAGACTAATTAAGTGTCTCCTGTTAGCTTTGTTGAACCTGTTTGGGTGGAACAAATTACACCCAAAATTATAATATATATAATTATAATTATTATAAAACCTTTTCAAACTTGCCAACATAAACTATGTATTTCCTGTTGTTGTTTGTTAATGCAGTAGCTGACAGGAAGTACACTTGGACCAAAGCTGTTGCCCCTAGCAACAGAATGGCAATGAAAGGCTCTATTGGTAGATGAAGATTGGTGACATAAATTCCCATCAAAGCTCAGGTCCCACTTTCAACCAGTTCACAGGTCTAATCAACCAGATTAATATAAAACACCTGTGTGGGTGTGCAGAGGCAAGAGATAGGCCTTTCTCATGGTAGACATTTAGACTAATCACAGTAGGAAAAGCACAGGTGTTACTAATAACACTAACGATGGCTCTTCATTTCATTATTTACACCTAGGTCGATACCACTCTGTAGGTGAAGCTAACGGCTACAGCTAGCAGGCATTTAGCTTAGCTTAGCTTAGTTTAGCTTAGCCTAAGGACTGGAAGCAGAAGTAAACTGCTAGTTTTGCTCAGTTCGAAGGTAAAAAAAAAAAGAAAAAATTTAATTTTTACACTTCAGTTTGTGTACATATTAAACTAAAAATATATAATGTGTTGATTAGTAAGCTTTAGATGTGTATAGTTGGATTTTTGTTGCTTTAGGATAGGGGTCAGCAACTTTTACTATCAAAAGAGACATTTTAGGCAAACAAATAATAATAATAATCTGTCTGGAGCCGCAAAACATTTGAGCATTGTGATGAAGGTTTATAGTCTCAGTATATAGTATATAGGTCTAATGCAGTGAGGGCCAAAGTGCAAATGTACTACAGAGTATTAGGGCCACATTGAGGGAAAAACATCTGAGATTTACAGAATAAATTCATAACTTTACGGAAAAAAAAAAGGCGGAATATTACGAAAATAATGTCACAACTTTACAAGAAAAAAAGTTGTAATATTACGAGAAAAAAGTCAGAAGTTTACAAGAAAAAAAGAAAACACGTAAAATTACTATTTTATAATATTATGACTTTATTCTCATATTACTACTTTTTATTCTCGTAAACATATTACTTTTTTTCTCATAATATTAACACTTTATTCTCAAAATCTCAGATGTATTTTTTTTCCACAATGTGGCCCCTAATACTCCGTTGTACCATAGACCTACAACAATGACAAATACAATTGAAAATGTAAACAAAAAAACAGTTATTAATTTCTCATCTAACTTTAGAGAGAAAATTAGCATATTTCCCAAAATGTCAACCTATTCCTTTACTGTACGTTCCACATTAGTGTTAGGTGTTTTAGTATTAAGAGCTTTGACCAGCATAAGATTTGTCAAATCTGTTTGAACACTCTGTTCTCACACAGACTACATGAACCAGGAAAGGAAAGACTTTCTTTTATTCAATGAACGATGGAAGGTATTGCCAAACATATTTAACATTTCTCTACCCTTTCATTAGGGAAGACTATAGCGTAACACCTATCATAAAAGATGAAGAGGAATGTTGCTCCTTGCATCATTGATAGTCTGTGTTCACCTGCTCACACCCGGCATGAAGAGATGTAATCAGCTGTAATTCTCTAATAATGAAACTCAGACTGGACACATCTCATCTCATTTCACATTTCAATACCACAAGCAAGCTAAATGAGTCTTTTGCAGGTGTAAAGTTCACATACAGCGGCATCAGTCTCATTGTTTCGGACTATGATCGTTCTGTTGATATGAAGAGATGCTGAGTGTGATTGGCAAACCCTTTTTACCTGCTACTTCCTCCAAATCTCTCAGAAAGCCAACCGCTCATCTGCATTCAATGTTTCCAAGTAATGAGAGAGGAAAAAGAAAAGGAAGAATATGTGGGGGATGTATTGTTCTGTCCATCACAGGAGAAATCATATATGGTTATCTGAATGCTTTCATCATTGTAATCTGCAGTAGTTCCTTCTTGTTGAGACAGGCCCGGTAACTTTACACCTACATAACGAAGCGTTTTTATGCAGGTGTAGTTGTTTCGTTTTCTCTCAGCCTCTCACATGGTAACAATTCATACCACACACAAAGTCACGGAGGTCAATGTGACCCTGCACTGCTATTGCTCCAAGCAAACACCTAATGAGCACAATGGTGTTTATCTGAAACCCTGGCATCGGTGTGGATTGTGTGACAAATGGATAATGTGTGAAGTTAAATTAAGCCAAACAATTCAATACAAAAATCAACACTGGAGAACCGACACTAACTCTCTTCAGGGTTATTATATCTAGATATTTAAACATTAAGATAAAAGTGTCTTCTAAGGACAGTTTTTCTGAATGGTTTCACTTTATTACCAGTAGAACCTGAAAAGACGACACATTTCTTCACGTATATAAATGTAAATCATACTTGTGATAATCCATACTGTTGTTACTAGTCTGTATGTCTGGCATAATGTTTGAATTAAAACTATCATTATTGTGGAAAGTACCAATGTTCAAGATGCTCAACTCGTCACCAATTTGCAACCCTGACTGCTTCGTGGTTACTGAATCCTTCATTTCAATGCAGAATACGTGAACAAAGGTCAGCACAGCGCATTGAGCTGCATACAGAGGCATAAGAGGAGGGGGATGGAAGAGAGCCAACATCTGGAATGACGTCATGTGATCATACAATCACCTGTGGTTTTATATAATATAAAATGCAATTAGGTACAATTCTGTTTTAATTTTATTGAACTCAAAGACCAACTTTATGAGGTTTGGTATTAAAACTGTCAAATATAGATTTCCGTCAGGCTTGTTTTTCACAGCAGACATATTAGGAAGAGCACAGGTGTCACTAATAACATTAACGATGGCTCCGTCCCAGTGAGCCGTTCTTGATTGTATTATTTACATCTGTGCTCTTCCTACTATCACATGGTAACGTCTTGCTGTGCTTCAGGATGGCATGCTCATAAAGCTGTGATAAAAGACTATAGTGAGCAGTAAGTAATATTAGAATAAGAGTTAAAATATGAATTAGAAAAAAGTGTTTTTATTAGGGCTGTCAAGTGATTAAAAAAGTCAATCACATGATTGTTCATAGTAAATAACGATTAATCACATTTTTGATCTGTTCAAAATGTGTTTTAAAAGGAGATTTGTCAAGTATTTAATACTCTTATCAACATGTGAGTGGGCAAATGTGCTTGCTTAATGCAAATGTATGTATATATTTATTATTGGAAATCAATTAACAACACAAAACAATGACAATTTTTGTCTAGAAACCCTCACAGGTACTGCATTTAGCATAATAAATATGCTCAAATCATAACATGGCAAACTCAAACCCAACAGACAACAACAGCCGTCAGTGTGCTGACTTGACTATGACTTGCCCCAAACTGCATGTGATTATCATAAAGTGGGCATGTCTGTAAAGGGGAGACTCGTGGGTACCAATAGAACCCATTTTCATTCACATATCTTGAGGTCAGAGGTCAAGGGACCCCTTTGAAAATGGCCATGACTAGCTTCCTTCCTGACAAGCTAGTATGACATGGTACCAATGGATTCCTTAGGTTTTCTAGTTTCATATGGTAGCAGCATCTTCATTCTAGATTTAAAACTGAGCCCACCACAACCTAAAAATATCAAGCTTGCGTTAACGCGCGATCACGTTAACTTTGACAGCCCCAGTTTTTATTATTGTCATGCATACAACTACTGTACTAAGACATTATAAATTCATTAAAAGCTAGAACCCTAGTGTTGCATTGCAACAATACAAACAATTTTAAAACAATAAAAAAAGAAGTCCCGAAATAGTTAAACGACTTTAACAGTTAAATCTTCAGACCTTTATTGTCTACAACAAAAATCATAAATCACTGACAAACATTTACTATACAATATAATCAAATTGTAACAGACTCTTTTCACAGCAGACATTTGGACTTGCCAAAGCAGGAAAAGCACAGGTGGAAGTAATAACATTAATAACGGATGAGCCAGTTCCAGTTCTCTGATATTGTGCATGCTCACTCACCGACATGGCTTGCTATGTGGAACAGAGCCATCGTTAATGAGCTTGTTTACACCTGTGCTTTTCCTGCTTTGACGAGCCGAAATGTCAAACCAAAAGCCAAAATCTTGCCTTCTTTTTCAGGTTTTTGAGACAAAGTTAGAACTACAAATTATACAACCATTCCCGTTTTTGATCATCCGAACACCAAGATATTTTTGTCGACCCATTTCACGGAAAATTGCTCTCTTATATCAGAGTGGGCTACAACTACAGTACAAACGAAAATGGGACTCACTCTCCACTTCACCTCAATCTGTTTCCTCCTCAGAACAATGTGGAGGTCACGGTGGCCGAGACCTGATCGAGAGATAACTGGATGTCTGAGCTTGTGTCCTGCAGCCAAGCCCACCTGTATTTGCTCAAATACTTGCTGCCTTACTTTATCTCTGTTTGGTAAGTAGCGTGATGATCTTTTACAGCACAGTACTGTGCATGTACACGAGTGTGCATTTCTTTTTTTATGTTTTGTATATATTCTTAATGTCTGATACAAAATGTTGAATGTTTGTGGATTTATGGAGCTTTACATTTACGTAGGGTTACACTAAAAATAACACTTGTAAATCATCTTTTTTTTGTTATGTCATGTTATGTCATGTGTCTGTGCTGTAGCTGTCCTCTGATGTATATCTGTGCAGGCTGAACAGGTGACATGGTGTGACTGTGATGACGGCTGTCTCTGCATACCTGTGTGCAAGTGTGTGTGTCTGAGTGTCAAAAGGTCAGAGTAGGTACAGTAGTACCACCCATAGCTACTGTTGCCATGAGGAGCAGAAGCTGTGGCCTGTCCACCTGCCTCCACTGGTTGGTTTAGTAAGAGTGAAAATCCCGCCCCCTCACAGCTGATTGGTTAACTTAATAATAACAAGCCAATCCTTAAAGTAGGCTGTCATCACCTGCCTCTCACTGCCTCTCTAACTTCCAGGAAACAAAGAATCACACTCATAATGTGTTTGTGAACTTGAGAGAGAGCTAAAGACATTAAGTCAAGTCTGTTACTGTATGTATGAAAGCGAGAGCGTGAGTGTTTGCATGTGTGTGAGTTGGAAGTATCTGTTTTCCTCCATGAATGTGAAATGCAGGAGATTTTCACTGGACAGCTCTGTGTGAGTACATTTTACTGTTTCTGTTCTGGGTTTTTTTTCTCTGTCCCTTTCACATTCTTCATGATATTTTGTTGAAATGATCTTATATTATTTTATATATTATCTTTTATAGTTAATCAATAGTGTGTACATACGTCACCCTTAAGCTCAATATTCTTATGTTTCCAGTGTTTGTAACAGCTGGTTTACAAAAGTGAAACCACTCTCCAGAGATCACTTGTATTGCCCAGAGACCGCAGACTAACCACACGTCTAACAAGCTGACAATTGGCCCAAGCAGAGAGGAAAAAAGTCAATGCAGTTGGTATTTAAAAAGAAGTTTGGAGCTATTTTAACTTTAGTTTTCAAATAGAGGAACTACTCAAACTGAGATATTAGATTGGAGACAAGAACAGCATATTCACTTCTTTTATTTATGTATAAGAGTACAGTCAACAGTGTTGTCGACACTGTTAGACATTATTTTTGTCTGTAAATGAACTGCATTAATCTCTGTGGAAAATCAGATTTCACCTGGTGTAAACAATGAAAGTGGAGATAATGAAATGTTTACCATTGTAACATTTTCCCCTCTGTGATCTCTGTCAATCCAACACATTTGCCGATGTTCCCACCGGGGAGAAGTCCATTTCTCTTTTTGTATTGTTTACTTCCTTTATGTTGTTCAATATACTGTATGTCCCACCTGTGTGTGGATCATCAGTCTGGTGTTTATCTCCTGCTCTCTCGTGACAGCTGTCTGGACGGAGTTGGAGTCGGAGTCCTTGGCGGAAGAAGAGGCAGCAGCTGGTTTAACAATAAGAAATCCAGACAATGCCAGAGTCTGGACGATGCCCGACTGGAGATCCAGAAGCTAAATCACAGCCTCAACGGCAACATGTCCTTCAGGTACACTCAACCTTCAACACTACACTGGGATTATACAAATGTTAAACTTGTACCTAGACAAAGTACTGATATGTTACCTTATTTGTGTTAGTGTGGTGCATTTATCCTGTTTGTGTCCTCAGGGGGAACCCCATAGCAGAGGAGAACAGTGAGCGATCAGATGGGCTCATCACCAGTTGTGTAAGTCTGCTTCACATCATCCTGCTGCTTCCTGTTCACTGCAACGCGCATGTTTTATCTTTGCAGCACAGGGAGAATTAAAGTGGCTATAATCTTTATTTTTTTCTAAAAACAATGCATCAAATGACGATGTGAAAACAATGACTGTGTGAATGTCTCTCGTTATGATGAACCTGAATCCGCAGCAGTTCCCCTCAGCTTTACAGAGCTTTATAGTGAGTTTCAGCTCTTAGCTGTCCGTCCCACAACTTTACTGTTTTGGTTCACTCTAACCTCTCTCATAGCGTAGTTTTTGGCTGCAACTGGCAGTTGTTTTCACAGAAAAAGCTCTTAAAACCCACTATACGCTACCTGAATTTAGCAGCTAAATAGTCAGATATTTCCCTCAGGAGTTGGTGGAGACCAACAACAGAGCTAAAAGAGAGTGAATATTGGACATATTAATTAGGTGGGCAGAAACATGCCTCCAAATGAATGATAATGTTGCTAGAAGTGTAAATTAGCAATTGTTTGTGGGTGATATGTCAATGTTGTGTTCACAACTTTTTTTTCCACTGCCCCCAAGTGGCCAAACAATCAGTTTCTTCAGGTTCAAAGTAAATTATTTCACATAACAAACACCAAACTTGCTATTTATTTTTAAAAACAATCCCAGATATATAACTCAACGCACCGTTTTAACACTGTTCTTCTCCCTACAGAGCTTCCTGAAGCACAACAAAACCTTCCACAAACTGTTCCAAGAGATTCCTGAGGGGGAGAGGCTGACACACAGTGAGTTGAGAGTCTGTTACTCATTCCTTCATATTGATTATGGAAATGACATCATGTTGTGACCTTTTTTCACTTTGTCCCTGCTGTTTGATTAAGTGCTGCCCAATACTTTGTTTGCCAAGTGGTGCACAGTGAATGAGGAGCTGAAACACTTGAGCACATGCGTGTCTCTGTCCTCTAGGAGTGACACTTACTGGGTTTATTTATTTGTATTAGAGAAACGCCTGCCTCACAACTTCAAATGGTGCATGTTATGTTATGTGTGTTTGTGTGTCTCTATTTTAGCATACACCTGTGCCTTGCAGAAGGAGGTGCTGTATCATGGAAAACTCTTTGTTTCTGAGAACTATGTGTGTTTCCATTCATCAGTGCTGCTCAAAGACACCAAGGTAACACGCTCAGACACATTCAGGTGAAGCCTAATTCACACTGGTGAAATAATAAATAACACTGAAATGTCACAACAGTGGTGGCACATTCACACATTTCCATCCAGTTACACTTGTTTCATTTTGTAATAACAGTTCACTTTGGCAGAGCAGACTTTTAAGCGTACATGTCCCAGAAGCTGAAGTCCGGGGGACCACCATGGGATCTTATTTCGGAAAAAAATATGAACAGTAGTCAACGGCAAGAGACTAATATTTTTTTGATCTCATTTGAACTGCATCATGAATCACACATTGTCAATTTAAAATATAATTTTGCAAGTCAAGAAAGTTGCAGTTGGTCATGGTATCATTTAGTTTTGTATGAAACCGCTCAGTGGGCTACATCTCTTGTCTCGCACAATAACAACGTCACCAACACTAGCTAGAGAGAGAACGTGCCAGACGCGGTGCTCGTGAGTACATCCCAGTATGAAACAAACAGGCATCGTAGTTTCAGAGAGAGAGACGTCACTTATACGACTTTTGGGTGTCGTCTTTCTACTTACATGTTTTCACAGTCTGATACTTCAACAGTTTTACAACAAACTGCGATTTTCTTGACTTGCAAAAGTATCTTTTACATTGACAAATATCTGATTCATGGCGCAATGTAAATGGCGTTGACTACCGTTCCTATTTATTCTGACATAAGGTCCCATGGTGGTCCACCGGAAGGGGAGGGACTTCACCTCTCTAAACTGAATTCACTTCCGTCTGCAGCATTTGGGCTTTTCACCCTAATATCAAGGACTTCACAGAGAGAAGTTATTTAAGGATCCTGGATAGAGAATAACATTACAAGCTGGTTCTTGTCTTCTGGTTATCCATTTTTCAGGTCACATTGAGAACAGGTGAAATAGGACTGTTATATCCTCTTTAAGGCTGTGAACAAGAATCAAAAGTATTTTGTCCTCATATTGCAGGTGGTGATTCCTGCGTCCAGCGTCACGGGGTTGAAGAAACACAACTCAGCTTTATCCATGTTGTCTGTTCAAACTGATGGAGAAAAGGTCAGAATACACATTTTAAAGTACAATACATTTCATCAGTGGGCCATCACCACTGTGATACCTCATTTGGCAATTGATAGTGACTTAACAGACATTTATTTAAATTAACTTACTACTTTAAGGTTTACTTTTTATATCATGTATTGACCTTTGTTATCTGTGTTCCCTTATTTTGCTTCACTTTCTGTTTTCTTGTGATTGTGAGCCATATAAATGTATTCATTGACTTGACTGCGTCTTTGCATTACAGATATACAGTATAATTGTGCAGTTAAAATTTTGGATAGGAACCCAATGGAAACTGAATTTGCTATTATTAAATTTGAATACCCAAATAATCAGGCTCCCAAGGTGCTCAGTAACTCATCAAACCTCTGTGGGGAATTGTATTTGTAAAACGTCCTTTCTCTGTTGTTGAACTTCTTAACCACAGAACTCAAAATAGATCATTAATTCATGTTCTGTGTTGTTTTTGTGTATTTGTACAACGGCTCATTTAGGGACAAGCAGTAAACTAGCTAAGACTATAAATACTGTGGTTTGTGGCATTGGTCAATGCTACATCTAGGGCTGACCCGAATGCTTCGACTGTTGCCATGGTAACCGACCTCCAAATCAGTGTTCCGATGTTTCTTCTATTGCTTTTTTTAAATTAAGTTTTAATAGTATATGAATCCCAAAATAGTCCATGAAATAAGGAATAATTCCTCAACATTACTCATATTCAAAATTAATTAATATTAGTTATTCTCAGGCGCATATCGCTGTTTGTGTAGAAGTAAGTGTGTGTACAGTAGTGCTGTCTCAAAGCTTCGAAGCCCAAAAATTGGTATTCGGGACAGCCCTTGCTATGTCCCTATTAAATGAAACCTTAAATGTAGTAGCAGTAGGGTCTGTATTAATCAAGTTTATAAACTAATTAGTAATAATGATTTAATTCAGCGTCACTCAAATGTGTCCAGTGGTTTTACTGTTAACTACCAATCAATAAAAGAAAAGCTGGAAACTGAATTAAAAAGGGAAATTGTGATTCTAATTTCGAGCCGTGAAACTGGCAGCTTGTCGATCCAAGACTTCAGATTAACTTCCTTAAATTAAGTATAGTTTGTTTTGCTCCATGAGTGTTAACCCTTTCTCCTGACGCTTCTCTTTTTAGTACACGTTTGTGTCTCTGAGGAACCGTGAGATGTGTTATAAACTCCTCCAGACTGTCTGTTCACATACACAGGTAGGCGCTCCACTAATCTAGCGTGCACATAAAGGCAACAACTCTTTAAAAAACTAAAGGCCATTTTCAGTTTAAACTCGTGTTTCTCTGTTTGTCTGAAACAGGACAAGAGCATCAACAGCAGCCCTCATGTCTCCTCTGCAGAGAACGAAGCTGATCATGACGTGGTACGTTTGCTGCTCATCTATCTCACCCAAACCAGGAATTTGAGGGATTCAAGGTTATAGTTGAGCGAATTCGAGTGCGTGATGCACGATGACGGAGACTTTAACCTTCAGTGTCTCTGTTCGTGCCTGTAGGCCTCCAGTTATTCCAGTTTGGAGGACAGCGTAGATCGTGATCTGAGCCGACAGAACAGCGTTTCTCATGACAACAGCTTTCCTCAGATGTCCAGTGAAGGTGAGAAACGGATGGGAGAGACAGAGAGTTCAATCATTAATATTGTGTTACTTGTCTCTTGTACCAACAGGATAATGTTCATCTTTTTTTCAATAATGACTTTCTGTTTATAACAATATTGAAAATGTTCTTTACTGAATACAACAATGTTTATTTGTGCCTTTCCAGCTCCTACAAGACGCAATTCCACCCGTCAAAACAGCTTAATAGACGAAGACGACAGAGGTGTGTGTTAGAGCTCACAAGTAGACATGCACATACTATATTATCTACTCAAATGTACCCTTAAGGCATAGAGGAAAGTGTCAGTAAAAAATAACAAGCTGATTTTTCTCTCAACCAGCTATATCGTGGATTTGGAGGGTCACTGAGAGAGTCGCACCGCTCTTCTTCCTCAGAGAAATTAGGAATCTCAGCGTTCTCTTCTACGTCTACGTGATGCTGTGAGTATTATTATTTCACACAGCTAAGTACATTTACTCAAGTACTTTACTAAAAGGTGCTCTATTTCGATATCCAGAGCATTAATATAGTAGCAAACAACTATTTGCTATGTAAAGATATAGAAGAGCAATGTCTACCTGAGCAGAGAATGAAGTCGCTCTACCTCTGTGTGTGTTGTCTCTCTGTGCTTTGTTGTTAACATAGCCGGGCCGGCCGCGCATGCTTTTTAGTACATGCCCTGTGAGCGTGCCCCACTGGCTAGCTTGTGGTTGCCGCTCTGCCCTGCACTCATACAGCGGTAACAGCTGATAATAACGCCATCCTGACCAACGGCGCCGCTGCAGAAGCGTAGCACCCACCCTCCGGTTCCGGTCAGCTCTGTCTGCACTGTTGCCGTTATTTTTCCGTTAGCTACGAGCGACCGGCTCAGCTCTGTTCAGAGCCGTGCGGAGACAATTCTCACATTTAGCATCTTAAGTATAGTTTTGACTTTATTATAATATAACTCTATCATGGGTCAATTGTTCTGCATAATGAGTAGTGTCACTTTTAATACTTGGTATATTTAGCTGATATTTCTGTACTTTAACTATTTGAATGCAGGACTTTTACCTGTCTTGAAGTATTTTTAATGTTGAAGTAAAGAATCTGAGTGCATCTGCCTCTCTGCTTGGTCAACAGAAGTACATTTGACCAATAATTGCTGTGTAAAAACCTGTTCATGTAAAAAGGTTGGAAGATGAGCACCTATGAATGAGGGACTTTTATTCCTTTTGAGCTGGGACTTTCAAAGACTGCAACAACAACTAATTCCCTGCTTTCTGTAGACTTCTTTGCTGATCCCACATACTATGCACATTTTATGAGTATGAACAGAGGCACATTTTGGTATGTTGACTTTCTGGACGGGCTGGAAATGATCCAATCCTCGTGATGTGGTCATAGAAATGTTATCACACAGTGTTCAGTCTGGCTCCAAACAGATACATTTGACTGATATCTTATTGTTAGGACTTTCCGGTATGTACCTATCTCAGACCGTCTGCTCAGCTTGTGACTCATTCTGCACAAAGTTAAAATCCAAGGCGTTCACGTCACTGTATACGGTATGTGTGTGTTTGTAGGATGATGCTGCTGTTGTTGGCATCTGGGTACATCGGGCTGAGGATCATAGCACTGGAGGAGCAGCTGACTGAGTTGACCTTACAACAGAGAGAGTGAGTAGACACACACACTGCCATAAAGAAACAGGAAGTCAAGAAAAAGACCTGTTCTGGTGGGAAAAAAGTCAGATGGCTCAAACCGGTTTTGGGGAATTCTGAATCACTTTTACATCAGATTAGACACGAACGGAGTCGTTCTGCAGGTTCACGACCGCAACGTGGACAAAAGAGAAGTGATTACATCAGAGTCACGCCCTCTGGGAGGAATGCTTTTAAAGATTTACATAAAGAGATGAAGCTTTGCACAAGAGTATGGAATACTAACTCTACTTAAATGTGCTCCTTTCTCAGTGGTGGAAAGTTCATCTATTCAAGGTTTTTAGTTTTTTCTAAGTGTATTTTACTTGAGTATTTCCATTTCCTGCTACTTTACTTGCACCATATGTCAGAGGGAAATATTGTACTTTTTACTCCACTATATTTTTAAAGGGGACATATCATGCTGGTTTCAAGGTACTTATACTTTTATTATGGGTTTCTACTGGAACATATTTACATGATTTAATGTTCAGAAAACACACTTTTATTGTCTGTCTGAATATACCTGTATTCGCCCTCTGTTTTAGCGCCTGTCTCTTTAAGCCACCTTACAGAAAAAGCCCAGTCTGCTCTGATTGGCTTGCGAGAAAAATATGGTGTACCTTTGCAAAGGTAGTTCTCAAGCTGTGGGTGATATATTCTAATGAGCCTGCATGTGACATAGGAGGGGGAGCCAAATCTGACTGGCGTGTTGAATCACATGTTTTCTGATCTAGACAGCCCATAAAAAACTGACTGGGTTGTTTTATTTCACAGTTTGTGGGTTGATGGGCACTCCAGATACCCAAATATCTAGTCTAAGTCTCCTTTTAGGGCTGCAGTTACTACTTACAGATTCAGATTTCACATACATATCATGTAGGGCTGTCATCGATTTAAAATATTTAATCACATTAATTAGTTAAACGATATTAATCACACATTTATCTGTTCAAAATGTACCTTAAAGGGACACTTGTCAAGTATTTATTACTCTTATCAACATGGGAGTGGGCAAATATTCTTGCTTTATTGCTATGACTTGCCCCAAACTGCATGTGATTATCATAAAGTGGGCATGTCTGTAGAGGGGAGACTCGTGGGTACCCATAGAACACATTTTCATTCACATATCTTAAGGTCAGAGGTCAAAGAACCCCTTTGAAAATGGCCATGACCGTTTTTCCAAGTCTGGAGCAACTTTGGAGGGTTATTTAACCTCTTTCGCGACAAGCCATTGTGACATTGTACTAATGGATTCCTTAGGTTTTCTACTTTCATATGATGTTAGTATATTCACTCAAGCTTTAAAACTGAGCCAGCTACAACGTCAGAAAGATTGATTGCGTTAATGTGTCAAAGAAAGTAGTGGCGTTAAAACAAATTTTCGTTTAACACATTCTCGCATTAACTTTAACAGCCCTAATATGTGATAAACACATGTAGTTAAAATTCAAGCTACAGCTATACTAGAATTCCCTTTACATATAAATACAACTATACTTAGAGCCTTTCTGCATATTGAGTACTTTTCCATTTGATACTTTAAATTTAATTGACTAATAACGCTTTTGTTCTTTTACGTAGTAATATTTTGATGTGTGTTTACATTATAGTGCTACTTTTACTTGATTAAAATGATTAGTGCTTCCTCCACCACTGTCCTCTCCTCATGCTGCTTCCTCTTCTTTTACAGGTACCAACAAACGTAGCCGGAGGCAGGGGACTGTGACAAATCCCTCTAGGAACTCATGCAGTGCGCCACTCTATTAGGATCCTGATGTAGATTGATCCCTGTCTAGACAGGCTCCCAAAAGAATCTCAGCAGTGAGACTCTGCCCATTCGATACACGTATATCTTTCAGTTAAATTTACAATGTTTTGCACAAAGACGTTCGCTCACAGTAGAGATTGATCTCCTGTGTTAGCGCCATGTCTGCAGAGGATGCAGGTCAGCAATAAGATGCTTTTGGGATGTCTGAACCAGGCCACACGCGGCGAACTACACGGATGACTGACTGCGTTGGCGGAGAAGCAACAGGACAATATTTCTGTTCTCTGCTGACGGATCAAATACTGAAGAGAGGGTCTCCTGCACTGAGCCATATGGAGGCAGCCTGCTGAAGCCATGTTTATTTCCTGGCCGGTGAACAGCTGAGCTCAGCTAGCTGAGGTTGCTGGAGTCTTGGCCATCGCTCTCTCGGATCAACACAACCTGGAACTGTGAGAAACACACACACACACACACACACACACACACACACACACACACACACACACAGTGAAATAAGCACTTAATTGTTGCCTGGTTTGAAATGATCTGTTATGAAATGATGGTTCATATTGTACACTGCTGGAATCTAGTGACATGTTTTAAGAGTAAGACTGTTAATGACGCTAATCAGCCTGCAGAGGGCAGTCACTCCCATTAAACTCCACTGTAACATCAAGCACCAAGGACGGATTTCACTTGCAAAATTCAGACACTGAAATTCCTTCAAAATACAAATGTTATAAAACTTTTGTTGCTGCCATTTGCCAAATCAATCCTGTTAATAGATATGTGTGCAGTCCAGTGTTCATACACATTTTGGCCAACTGATCTTCACTTTAAAACACATTTTATGACAAAACATTCTGTAAATTCTGTGCATGTCCACATTAAACTATTTATGAAGTAAATTTTGCCAAACTTTTCCAGGCCTTGAAAACACTATTTTTATAACTGTATGAACCCCGTACATTAAATTTGGGAAGAGACTTTGTATGATTTTATATATTATTATCCAAAACCCATCATCAGTGGTGTACACGTCATGTCGTCCGATTGGTAAATCACTCTGTACATGTAAATATTGTAATTTTTGTATAACTGTGTACCATTCTTAACTTTTGCACCGAACAAAAATACAAAGTTTTGTTTTAAAAACAACAGTCCGTGTCACATTTTTGTACATAAGTGATCTTTTTTTTTTATTATTTTGTTGTCCATAAAAAGGTCAAGATTCAGTCCCATGAATTAATTTCATTACATCATATTCTCAGTTCAAAAAAGCAACATAAAATTACAAATCATAATACAAAGAATAGAATAGGTAAGTACAGTAACCATATAAACAGCCCACTAATATAGTCTAGCCCGCCCCGCCCACCCAACCCTCCCACCTAACACTGCCCTGCTCAAACTCTAGCACAAAACTCATAACAATACATCAGTTAGTATCAGCAATAAAAATAAAAAAAAAAATCAAATAAAACGTCCCGTTTTTTTTTTAAAAAGCGCTTCAATGTTCCGATGCCATGAGTTCAGCTTTACCCTCACATAGAATACATAATAGAGATAACGTCCCACCCCGTCACTTGCTCTGCAAAACACAATAGACATGCATACAGTTTTCACTGTTCAACCCCCCCACCCCCAACCCCCATCAATACACATTCAGGGCCAGAGGATACAATATACGTCAACCATTAGTGGTGCATCAATAAAACGGCAAGTCTCCACCCCGTTTCTTCTTGAACCCCATGAATGAAAAGGTGGATCCAGTGGTTTCCCTGATAACATGTCCAGGAAAAAACTGAGGCCTACTTCTACGTTCAGAGAGAGGCGATAACTCTCTCTAATTCTTCTGACCGCTCAGATCCCTGGTCCAAGGTGGTAACAGATTTCCATTATTTAAATATCAGACACAAAGCACAGGATGAGAATGGAAAGATTCCCTGTTCGAAAAGTGATGACAGGAAGCGAGTGGCGTTCACTAAGACCCACTTGTACTCCCACAATGGAGTAATCAGATCAGTGCTAGTTCAGTACATGTTCCCTTTTAAAAAAAAAAAAACGCAGCTACTACCACTGAAACTGACGGGTCTCCTTATGAGGCAGACACCTTGTGTAGATCTGAAAATATGGTGCTAGCCTGCGACCACAAGACCCGTTCTTGTACTTCTTTTTCAGGTCTACACACAGCGCCTATTACTAGTTATTCAAATGTGATGTTAGTATCCTTAATGCTGGCCTGTAGAAGACAGTCAATAATAATGAAGACACACAAACTTACATTTTATACCCTTATTACACTTTGGATGCTTTGTACAATAGTGCTGAACTTAAGACCTGCTTTTTGTCATGCTTGATCTGATATATATAAATGTGTAAATATACTGCATACTACAGTACATGTATTATGTGTGCATGTGTTTGTGTTTGAATGTACGTGTGTGTGTGTGTGTGTGTGTGTGTGTGTGATGATGTGCAAAGGTGTGTGTGGTGGAACCTGCACCACACCAACAGTGAGAGGCTCAAATATGGCTTGTGTCAGACATGAAGCGTGCTGCCACCCATAAGAGAGCTCCTGTACATTTTTAGGGCCACAGAGGTTAAACAGAGCTGTAGTAGGCATGATGTCCCGTCCTGGCTGGCACCTGATCTGAATCACATTGTTAGTCATTGCGTCAACACGCACGGTTCTGAAACAAACAATCCATGGCCCCACACGACGACAAAAACACGTTTGGATTAATTTACATCAAGACAAAAAAAAACGTTAGAAACAAAAAATGTGCGTATGAACGGGGAGGCTGACTAACTCTTGTGATGATGAGAGCTACTGGAGCAGGACTTGGAAAAACAACCTGTGCTGTAAGACTAGAAGTTAATCAGCGTTACACGTAAAGAGATTCTGGTGAGGCAAAAAAGATTATTCTGAGTAAAAACGGACAGGATCCTCATTAGTTTGGTGAACTCAGCAGCTACTTTGTCTCCTTATACCTTAAGAGCCTCCAAATACAGCCAGAACATCAATCACCAAAAAAGCGTACGGTCACCAGAACAGACTACACATTATTCACAAACCTCAAACTGCTGCACTTCAGACTTAACGGTTCGCCATTTAAGAAACACGCCTATTTGCTTTCTTTGCAGAGGGTTAGATGAGAAGAATGATACCACTCTCATGTCTGTATGCTGAATGTGAAGCTGCAGCCAGCAGCTTTTTAGCTTAGCTTAGCATATAGACTGGAAACAGGGGGAAAACAGCTAGCCTGGCTTTTTACAAAGGTAACAAAATCCAGCTACCAGCACCTCTAGAATTCACAAATAAACACGCTGTATTTTGTTTCCATACAAAAACTGTAAGTGTAAAAACATGATGTGGCTTTACAGGAGGTTATGTGCCAAACTATTTCTTCGCTTCTACAGTCTCTGCATGAGAGTGGTACAAATAGTCTCATCCAACTCCCCAGCAAGATAGCAAATAAATTCCCAAAATGTGGAACTCTTCCTTTAAATCTGACTTAATCCTGCTGTTACCAAGTCAGTGCAGTCTGCCCAACCTTTAAAACGTCACATCAGTTAAATACTGAAGGGCTACAGCCTTCTGTTTAGAGCCAACCCATCTAGTGTGACATGAAAATGACTAACTAAACCTGCACTTCTATAGCTATTATATTAGTGCCAAAGAAATGTCGACATAAACAGAGATATTCCTCTGTTTCCATTTCAACCACACCGTCATTCTTCATCACAAATATGTAGGACTGGATGGGGAGAAAAAAGCAATACAGGGGGAAATCAAAATAACTCCCTTTAAGTTGCCGCTGCTGTTCTGTGGACAGGTGAAGGCTAAAGCTACAGCACAGTCAGGAAATAAAGTGGAAGCCGGCCATTCTGTGATCTCTTCAGAGTCAAGAATGAGGGAGAGGAAAGTATGAGACACCCAACAGCCATACGAGCTATGACAGTATTCCAGACTAGTCCTTATGTATCCACCCTATCTGACACCAAAGGGAAGGAGATGGACCCCCAAACCACACGGATAAAGTAGGTTAGTGTTAGCTGGACAACAACTTGGGAAATGCCCTGGCAGTCAGATGGATGTCCATTAATAGGTAAACAGGGAGTGTGTGTGGGGGAGGGGCACATGCTTGACCAGTGTTTGTCCACTGGAGAGAGAACTGGTCAAGCTGTGGAGGTAATTCTTCATACATACACGCGCAAAAAAAAGAAAAACATCAATAATGATAAGTCTCAATAAGCCTCCTCCACTTGCAGCTGTCCAAGTCATCAGGATGTCCTTCATTTCTTTCAGCACTGCCTCATACACACACAAACACACACACGCGCATGTCCATGGAGATATGAATACACACTCAACACTCATACATTCAGTCACGTCATACTTAAAAATTACATCTGTGTGCCTTTCTAGACAAAGCACATCGTTGTTACTTCATGTTAGTGACGCATGTCGAAGCTGCAATTCATAAATTTCCCCACGTTAAAGACCGGATTTCTGAAAGTGTTTTTAGCGTTTCGCCACACTCCACCTCACAGATGGACACGGCTACTTGATATATTAAAAACCGCTCTCACCTTTCGAATGGGAAATTATTTGAACATGTGTTGAAAAGTAACGTAAAAGGTGTGCTGCTTCAAAGACACACAGATGTGACAACAAAAAAAATAAAAATTACACATAGTTTTGGGTCAATTTCTCACACACACTTTGCAAACATGCTGACGTTGTCGCTCAGTCTCACACTCACACACACACACACACACACACACACACATGCATACGCACAGTCTCATTCATACAAACGCAGAGAGGCTGTGTGTTTTGTTTCTCAGGCATGCTGTGCAGCCAGGTCCTGGTTGATGAAGCGCCGTAGCCTCTCCAGGTACTGACTGTAAAGCTCAATGTCGTTGTGACCGGCTCCCTCCACCCAGAGGGGCTCCACGGCCTTGGGGCAGCGCTCGAACAGGGCGAGGCCGTGAGAGAAGTCGATCACCTCGTCCTCTGTACCGTGGATGATGAGCACTGGAGATGGGATCTTTGACACTTTCTCTATGCTGGAAGAAAAACGATGGAGGCTATTAATGCACTGACCAGGCAATTTTAGAAAAATAGGGTCATTTATTCAGTATTGACCAACAATGACAACTAATGACGATGTGCATTTAAATCAACCTTTGAGATACATTAAAGTCTGTTTTTTGATCCACCCCTGTTGGCTTGAACAGCTTTGTTTAATTACATGAATCCCAATATAAACAAGTTCTCATTGCTGTCCATCCAGATGCTAATTATGTCACCAGCAATCATTGTTGAATCCAAATATGGCTGATTACAATACATTACATAATAGGAATACATCATGACTGAGTACATTGTTTAGAAATTGTATTGAGAAACCATTTCTAGATAAAAACGACCAGATGGGAAGTTCTGCTTTTTTGGCGAATCCAGTAAATTTAATACCTGACAAATCAAGGTTCCTCATCACATTTGCAGCACAAAAAACCCAGGAAGAGTAGCTGTTGCCAAGGTAACAACCAACGGGGATCCAAATAAAAAATAAACAATAAAATCTTGTGAACCTATTATTACCATGATGCAGACCTGCTCTGTGATATGCAACATTGCCCACAGTGGTCTAATATAACCAGCAGATACTAAAGTGTGGCCTCAAAGGGTTTCTATCATCTCACAACACGTCGTCGTATTGCCCGACCTTATTCATTTATCACATAAAGTAACTTACAATAAGTGCATTCAACCTCCAACCTTCTGCTTCCATGCGGCACTACAAAGCCCCAACGACTACCAGAATTTCAATGAAAGCTGCGAATTTACAAATATAATATTTTGGCTTGAGAACATGTTGGGCAGCAGCGGAGAAGCTGATTATACCACAGGAGTGGCTTTTCAGTTGTATGGGTATCTGATACCAAAAAGAACATTGATAACAGAAAATACAGGTAACATACTTTAAAACACTTACTTAGGGAAGGCATCGAAGCAGTATGTTTTCTTGGTGTCAGGGAAAGCCACTCTCATGCCAGAGGTAAGAGGAGAGTGGAGGACCACAGCAGCACACTCGAACCGCGACGCTAAGTCTACCGTGGGCACCGTGCCAATGCTCTGTCCGTACAGGATGATGTTCTCAGGGCTGATGCCATACCTGAGACAACAAACACACACATACATGTCAGTACAGAATATCAAAATAAGTTGCTTTTATTCTGCAAGTATGCGAAGTGCAAAAGGATTGATGTGCAGTGTACAAGTGTGTGCATTTCTATATGCAAATTAAGTGCCATAATCCTTTCAGTCCGACACACGGGAACAACTACCCCCGTGTTTCATGTTAATAATAGACAAATAGTTTGTTGTCTTAAGTCTTAATTTTTCGGTGGCCTCAAAGTTCGTCTGCGTCGCCACCTGGGAGTGTTAAGTTTCTGCTGACATTAGGCTCATTAATCACACTGGCAGCAGATAAACGAGAGGAATATTATTCAGAATTTTGGATGCTGAGGCTTCATGCAGAGCTCAGCCAATCATCAGTCTTTCAGATACAGAGCCATTGTTTAGCTTTGATTTGACTGGCTGGTGGTCAGAAAGAGTTCGCCTTGGTCCGCGGGGACAAAGTTTGTATCTAGCTCAGCCAACCAAATGTTATTTTCACAAAAAGTTACTGGCCAGTGATGAGAGTGGCCTCTACTGGTTTATCTACCAAAGACACTTTGTCTGGCATTTGGTGCTTGTTGGCTGTTCATTTCGGGTTCCTGTGTAGATGGTCGGTTTCTGCCGGCTTACCGGGAGCGCAGGGCGTGCCAGGCAGCGTCGATGTCGGCGTATAGGTTCTTCTCAGAGGGCTTTCCAGTGCTAACACCGTAGCCTGAGTAATCGTAGGAAAAGATGTTGCAGTTGATGCGTGTGCCTAAGCCGATGTAGAAGCTGCTCATCTGGCCCAGGTCTACTGCATTGCCGTGGGAAAACAACACTGTAAACCTGAGAGACGAAGGGGGAAGGGGAAAGAAGGAGGAAGTTAGGCAGCTGACTGAGCAAAGCAGGGACACTGCGGAACTGGGAAAGCCCCAAGTTGATGGAACAACATGGGATTGTATGACTGAGGGACATATTTAAAAAGACAGGCAAGCTGTCCTATTAAAAGTACATACAAAACACAGAGATGCAGGGTTGTGATCTGTGTGTCTTCAGTCTCAAGGTGTTCAGAGGGTGGTGTGCGTCTCACCTGGCGTTGGGGGCACAGCGAATGTACATGCACCCCACCCTGTTTCCTCGGCTAGATCTGGTCAGGAACACATCCGTCACATCCAGCTCTCTCTGTGAATACTGGAACTCCGCTCTCTCTGTAAGATGAAGCTTCCACCTGCCTTCACTCCAACCACTGCCGGCTCCACCTGCTGCTGCTGCTCCTCCTCCTCCTCCACCACCACCTGCTACACCACCACCACCACCAGCCACACCTGCAGCAGCACCTCCGCCTGCTCTGTCACCTCCACCTCCACTACCAGTGCCCAGCCGAGAACGCAGTCCTGGGGCTCCGAGAGAAGGCTGAGCGGCCCCGGAAGTGGACCCAGGAGCGGTTCCAGCTCCAGAGCTTGGATCTGGGTCAGGGAGAAGGGCGTAGGTGGGCTCTGGAGGGAGGAAAGCCAGTTTGGCTGCAATGCGGCTGGGGCAAGGGGGGCAGCAGAACAGGCAGCATAGCTCTCGTATGGACAGACCGTTCATCTTCTGGTAGAAACATAAACATGATAGAAAAATTAAATAAGGAAAGCACGTAAGACCTTTCACCTCTGATTCACAGCACGGTTTCCCTCAGTGTTTTATAACGCTCGCCTAAAATAAAGAGTGCATCCACTGTCGTCATAAATGTTACATTTTAATGAAATATAATATCAGGCGTTACTGTATAGATTCTCCAAAACACTATCTCTTTTGTTATTAACCTGTTAAAAATCTGACGGCCCGCCTTCGGACCCGACCGCAATTAAATCTTTCAGAGGTCGTAGCAGGCAATTTAAAGCTAGAGTGAAGTTACTGGTATCATATGAAACTAGAAAACCTAAGTACCAACTACGGCACCAATCGTGTCATAATAGCTTGTCGCTAAGGAGGCCAAATAACGCTCCCTGAATTTTGGAGAGGAAAAATTGGCTTGGTCATTTTCACAGTGGTCTCTTGACCTCTGACCTCAAGATATGTGAATGAAAATGGGTTCTATGGGTACCGACGAGTCTCCCCTTTACAAACATGCCCCCTTTGTGTTAATTCCAGGCAGTTCGAGGCAAAAAACATGTCATTTTTTGCATGCAGTATACATTTGTTGTTTTTGTGTATTCTAAAATGGTTTATTTCTGGTGTGTTTTTAATACTATGACAGTTTTCCTAAAATTAAAAAAAAAAAAACGCAATATATCACCTTGCTTGCATTATCGTAATATATCGCAATATATCAAATCGTTACCCTTGTATCATCATACGTATTGTATCGCCAGATCAATACACAGCCCTAATAACTACAGTACATTGATTAGGAGATGTGATGTGGAATCAGCTCAGCGGGGGATTCATTGATCTATCAGATCCTATGTTAGCTTCACAGTTATTAATCAGGGGAGAATGTCAGGGAGGAAAATTTTTTTTTCCTAAGTTAAGAAAAGTAGAGATAAACATCCACTGACTCATCTCCTGGGGGAAACCCTGCACAGATACCCTGTTATGAACGCACCTGGATTCAGAAATCCCTGGGTCTTGAAATGCACTGGCACACAACGGTGCCGAGGTCTTCTGGTCTAGTCACTGCGCCAGCAGGATCTTGATAAAAAAAGAAATGATACAACACATTAAAATGGCTCAACATCGATCACTCCCATATATTTCATAAATATCCCAAAATATTACTGTTTTGGAAGATGGAACACAACACGGTACTAAAGATACTAGGATATAATATCACTAGGAGTTACATGACTCTCTACCTGTGTAATTTGAATTCTACTGATGGAAACGTATGAATAAGTGATAGATATCTGGTTAAGATATTGTTAATAGCTAGTAAGAAAGCTATCACAAAGAAATGGGGTAGAGTGGGTCCCCCTACACACGAGCGGTGGATGGGGGTAGTAGAGGAGATATACATAATGGAGAAGCTGACACATCGTTTAAGACTGCAAGAAACACAGATGGAAGACAAGTGGGAGAAATGGACATTATTCAAAAACCAAAACAGCGACGAAGACGGCAGAAAGGACAACTGATTGAGTTGGAAATGACATGAGAATGTATGGAATAATGGAAGAGTAACTCCCAAACAGGAGTCCTGTTTGTATTGCTCCCTTTGTTTGTGGGTCTGAATGTGTACATGCCCATATGTTGTTGATATGTGTATAACTTTGAAAAACATCAATAGGAAAAAATAAATAAAAAATGTCAACATAATGCAACAACATACATCACAACGTATAGTCACAAAGACATGACCACTTAGTTAGCCTGCTCTTCTAATGGAGCTCTTTCTAGAGCTAATAAGTGCTCACATAGTGACAAGATTATAAATATTAAGTCCAAGCTATCATTTTTTGCTTTATCAAATATAGAACCAAATAAAATGACTCAGACACTGGCCACAGCTGTGAGGAAGATTTAACTTTCAAAGATAACAGACAACCTGGATTCATTATTATAAGGGTTTATTATAAGGTGTCAGTTGTTATTGACATCATTTTAGAGAGCTCCTGTAACTAGCTAGCGTTTATTAGGGCAGAAGTTATATTAATCATTAATCCAAATAAGTGAAGCTGCTGAAACCTCACAGCTGGATTAAAGAGATCATGATGTGATCATGGACATTTATGATTAATTATACAGCACCCACTGGACACAGCTGTGAGGAAGATTTAACTTTCAAAGATAACAGACAACCTGGATTCATTATAATAAGGGTTTATTATAATGGTTTATTATAAGGGTTTATTATAAGATGTCAGTTGTTATTGTCATCATTTTAGAGAGCTCCTGTAACTAGCTAGCGTTTATTAGGACAGAAAGTTATAATGCATTAATCCAAATAAGTGAAGCTGCTGTTTAGAAAGGTGCTATACAAATAAAGATTATTATTATTACATTATTATAATGGAGCTCTTTCGAGGTTCAAGATTCAAGATTCAAGATGTTTATTGTCACGTCGTGTGAAAGTCTTTTTGCTGGGAAGCTCCATTAAAATAATAAGTTATATTACAATTATAAAAGGAAATACTTTGTACAAGGGAACATTAAGAACATATACAGGCATATTAAGAACATATACATTAAGAACATTAGAACAACTTTCTAGAGCTATTAAGTGCTCACATAAAGTGACAGATTATAAATATTAAATCCAAACTGTCATTTTTGCTTTATCAAATATAGAACCAAATAAAACTACTCAGACACTGGACACAGCTGTGAGGAAGACTGAAAGATAACAGACAACCTGGATTCATTATAAGGGTTTATTATAAGGCGTCAGTTGTTATTGTCATCATTTTAGAGAGCTCCTGTAACTAGCTAGCGTTTATTAGGACAGAAAGTTATAATGCATTAATGCAAAATAGTAAAGCTGCTGTTTAGAAAGGTGCTATACAAATAAAGATTATTATATTATTATAATGGAGCTCCTTCTAGAGCTATTAAGTGCTCACATAAAGTGACAGATAATGCATATTAAGTCCAAGCTATCATTTTTTGCTTTATCAAATATAGAACCAAATAAAATGACTCAGACACTGGACCCAGCTGTGAGGAAGATTTAACTTTCAAAGATAACAGACAAACCTGGATTCATAATAAGGGTTTATTATAAGGGTTTATTATAAGGCGTCAGTTGTTATTGTCATCATTTTAGAGAGCTCCTATAACTAGCTAGCGTTTATTATTATTAGGGCAGAGGTTATATGCATTAATACAAAATAGTGAAGCTGCTGAAACCTCACAGCTGGATTAAAGAGATCATTGACATCATTTATGACTAATTATACAGACAGACAGACAGGGAGCGACTGATATGCTAATGTAGCTACATGGTTAACAACGGTATTAACCTCTACTGTTAGCCAGAGATGTGAGCACCAGTATGTTGACGAAGCAGACACACAACTGAGCAGGCAGACACACTGCTGTTGTTTATTAGTCACTACTCACCGCTCAGCTTGATGCCAGCTAACAGTCATAATAGCATCACTTATCGTTAGCATAGCTAGCTCGTTAGCTCGCTACATCGCTAGCCTCGGAGCTAGCAGCTAGCACTACTTACCGAGTCACAGTCGGCTGGCTGGCTGCTGCGCTCCGATATGAACACAGAAGCGGCACTAGACTTCGAAGATCCTCCTTGTGTCTGGACATGGATGGTTTTAACTCGAGTGTGCTGACAGTAGTCGGTGGATAGCTAGCTGACATTCATGGCTACCAGATCATTTCTTTTTTTTTTACTACTGTCCGATTACACCCGGAAGTGACGTCAGGGCATATTCCTTTTTCAAAACTTTATTATATCTTGTTATAATTTATCATAATCACATTTATATCTATATATAGATATATATCTATCTATATATAGATAGATATATATCTATATCTAGATATAGATATAGATATAGAGATAGATATAACTATTTTGTTATAATTTATCATAATCACATTTATATCTCTATCTATAGATAGAGATAGAGATATCTATAGATAGAGAGATCTCTATCTATAAATAGAGATAGAGATATAGCTATCTTGTTATAAATTATCATAATCACATTTATATCTCTATCTATAGATAGAGATAACTCTATCTATAGATAGAGTTATCATTATAGATAGAGATAACTCTATCTATAGATAGAGATAGAGATATAGCTATCTTGTTATAATTTATCATAATCACATTTATATTTATATTTATATCTATAGATATCTATATCTATATCTATATTTATATATATATACAGCTCGTTAGCTATA